>MKYO02016010.1:38255-50998 GCA_002013955.2 Citrus medica
AGAATATATATATATATATATATATATATATATATATATATATATATATATATATATATAAAGAAAAAAGAAAGAAAATTCACTGGGCACTAGTTGTTACATAATGGCTTCAGCTCTAAGCCTCTAACCATGAATGCTCTTGATATCTACAGTGACTTGAATTCAAGTAATAATAAATATAATATAAAAACAAGTGTCTAATTATGGGCGAAATTTTTCATCTCCCACTAAATAATATGCCTTCGAACTTCGGTAGCCTCTCCATCCTTCCCCAGTGAATGATGGAGTGGTCTGCATGCTTGACTTTATCGATTTCAAAAGTCAATAAAATCTGCCGTAGAAATTGTAAAGGAAACGACCTAGAGATCTACGTGAAAAAATCGCCGGTAGCTTGTCAAAGTTTCAATTATAGATGTGCGAAAATAGGAGAAAAACAATATGGACAAAAGCATAAAAGATTATTCTATTTATTTGTTGCTATTTGTTTATCACCACTTTCTTACAACTATCACAACTGTGTGCCTCACTAGCCCATTTTCTCTCTAAAAACCAGTTCAAACGTCAATTCTTCAATTTTTATATCTAATTTCTCTTTTTTTTCTTTCTCTATGTCCATAGTTTATCATTTAGTGCCCATACTTTTTCAAGGAGAAAAGCCACTAGATCTTCAAGATTTGCTCAAATATACACGCGGACCGTGGGTCATTTTTTTTTTAAAAAAATGATCATAGAAATCTCTTTCTAGATTGTTGTGTTGACACATCATAATTTTTCAAAAAAAAAGGTGTAATAAGAAAAAGGTGTAATCATTTTTTAAAAATAAAGGGAATTAATGTGTGTTATCTATATCTATATATACATATATATATATATATATATATATATATAAAGCTAAGAATTGAAGAGGTGATGTGACATCACCATTTCTCATCTTTGTATATTATCTATTATCTAATAAATAGATAAATTTTATTTTAAATTTAGTTTTTCATCTTCTCATAATTAATTTGATTGTTATTACACAATAATAATTATGTAAAGATTTTAATGAGGCATATTCTTTGTAATAAACATCCAAGGGGGAGTGCTATGAATTTATTAAAATAAATGTTGATGTTCGTAACATATATCTCTTAGTCTCCCAACTATCTCCCATTAGCAACTTTTAGCTTCCCTATAACTCCCACTATCTCACAAGGAATTATGATCCATAATTTTTCATTAATTTCATAGATTGATTATGTAACTATAAGAGGAGAGCTCATCTTTTTTGTTTTGTACACACACAAATTGAATGAATAAAATAACTCTATAATATATTCTCTCATTTTACTCTTTATCTTGTGTTGTTTCTTTATTTGTATTGCTGGTTAATAGCTTTTTTTGTTTTTTATAAGGCTGCCTCATCTTAAAAAAAAATCAATTCATATTTTTTATCAGTTTCATCGAGTGTAAAGTAAGAAAAAATGATAATACTAAATTCTTTTTTCAAAGCCACGTGAAGCGCGGTTCTATTTTCTAGTATACATATAAAGGTGGGACTAGAGGAGGTGATATGGCATCACCATTTCTCATCTTCTTGTATTCTCTATTATCTAATAAATCTAATAAATTGGTTGAGATTAAAAAAATAATTACATTATTAGATTACAAAAGATTACATGTCTCTTCCTCTTTCTATTTAGATTCAATAATATGTAACCATTAATAATAATTAATTATAAGTGTTGAAACATTCATTTATTTTATTATACCAACGATTAAACTTTAGTGACTTAAATACATCGAAAGAATGTTTCTTCATCTTCCCTCAACAATGTCATTAGGGCCTAATTTTAATGTCATAATCTCATATTTAATTATTCAACCTTTTATTTAGTGCCTTTTGGCTTCGTCAAACTCTATAAATATTAAGTAGTTAAGACTTGTAGCATCATTATTTCCCATCTTTTTATATTCTCTATTATCTAATATATTGGTTGAGATTAAAAAATAATTACATTACAAAATATTAAAAATAGAACATAATTATTAGATTACAAAAAATTACATGTCTCTTCCTCTTTCTATTTAAATTCAATAATATATAACCATTAATAATAATTAATTATAAGTTTTGAAACATTCATTTATTTTATTAAGCCAACAACTAAACTTTAGTGGTTTAAAATACATCAACTAATTAATATAGGAAGAAATGTTCCTTCATCTTCCCTCACCAATGCCACTAGGGCCTAATTTTAATGTCATAATCTCATATTTAATTATGCAACCTTTTGTTTAGTGTCTTTTGGCTTATTCAAACTCTATAAACATTAAGTATTTAAGATTTGTTATGTTTGAGTTTTTTTATTATTTAACCAACATCCTCTTTAGAAATGTTCTTGTATTTTTATTTTTTGACTTATTTGAATTTTTAGTATTGTGTGTTTCATGGAGTACTCTTTTCTTTATGAGTTAAACAATAATAAAAATAGTTGGATGATAAGAGTTAGACTTTGTAGGATATGAAAGTCTGTTAATATCAAGAAGAATGGAGAATTGATTAGTGTGAACAAAATTTTTATTGATGAAAAGGTTGTGTACACTTAACTATACACATTAATATATATATTTTTAAAGTTAACAAACAAATAATTAACTTTCATAAATAACATTAGCTTTATAAGATTGCGTCATCTTTAAAAAAAATCAATTCATATTTTTTATCAGTTTCATCAAGTGCAAAGTAAAAAAAATAATATTAAATTCTTTTTTTTAAGTTGCGTGAAGTGCAGTTCTATTTCCTAGTATATATTTAAACAGGAGGTTGCAAGTTTTCTCTATACCCAAAAAAAAATATATCGTTTACTCTCTTACTATTTTTATAATAACCAATAATCTCATATCATTATAATTTTATAATATTATCTTTATTTTTAAATATAATCTTATTTATATTTATTATAAATTAAATGAATCATATAAATAAAAATTTGAAGTATTGATAAGGTATTTTCTTGCACTTTTATTATTATTTTAATATTTTTATGAAAATAAATATATATATATATATTATATTTTAAAGATAAATTATCAAGTAAATGACTTATTTACCCTTCTTTTTCATTAAATTTTTTGTGCTAGAGAGATTTTTGATATTGCAAAAATAATAAAGAAAAAATAGTACATATTGATTTCAATAGGGAAAAATAGACAATGATATTATAAAAATAATAAAAAATAAGTAATATACATTAATTTCAGTTGTTAGAAATTGACAATCTCCTTATTTAAACAAACTTTAGAGATTTTGATGATTTCTTTCCCTATTTCCTAAATTTATATTGAAACAGGAGCCAAGGGGCCGTGGAATGAGCACATCAAAGATATACAGAGACCCTATAGAAGTCCAGTTTCGTTTTTCGCAAAATGGCCATAAGCTGGGACCAATAAGAAAGAGGTTTTACTGGTTTTTTATTTTACTTTCTTAACATAAACATTAAAGAAGTAATTAAAGATATTTTTTAGTTATTTTATCATAACATAAATAATTGAAGTTATTCACTAAAGAAGTATGATTCAAATCAAATTATCATATATTAGCCAATAAACAATCAAATCAAGACTAGAGGTAAACCCATCAATGATAAATCTTAAATTTTGATCAATCAAGGCTAGTAATTAAGCAATAATAATAAAAAAGACTATGAAATATTTCTTTTATTTTTCTAAATTTTCTCCAATAGTTTCATTCTATTAACAGATGATTAAATTTTGAGATCTTTAGAAAATTTTAAATAACCCTTTGAAAAAATTCAATGCAAGAAACCCTTCAAGTGAAATCCTAATAAAGATTTCATATTCACGTAATTAAATTATGAGATCTTTAGAATTCAATTTGTTATTCAAGAATAGAACTCAGTTTTGGTATTGCCAAATCCAGGTTCAATTTTAAAGTGTTTGTTGCATTTAATAATTCAACAATTGAATGTTTTTCCAAGAAAGCAAAATCCTGTGAACATTGTTATATTGATTTCGTGTTGTCAGATGCCGATGGAGAGACATAATTTGTTTATTACTTGGCATAAGGGTGTTGATGCTTCAAGGAGATGGGGAGACATAATCCTCTGTGGAAATGACTGGAAAGATTCAGTAGAAAATTATTATATTGGGAGACGGGTGCACCTACTTGGATTGATTAATAGTTTGATTCTGAAATAAATAAATAAATAAATAAATAAAACACATAACATTGATAGAAGTCTATCGTATTTCTGGGTCCAATTTGTGCTGTCCTCTGCTTCTGCTCTGCTCTGCTCTGCCCTGCCCAACAAGGGAGAGCACAGAGTTAACAAACACACAAAAAAGAGTTTGATGTGTGTAATTTCGGAAGAAAGAAATAGACGCTTAAGAGGAAGAGAGATAGAGAGTTGGATATTAAATGGCTTGATGCGTTTATTATTGAATCCAGAGCTGGCCTTTTAAAGGCATAGAACACAAGTATCCAACTAGA
This sequence comes from Citrus medica, assembly GCA_002013955.2. Taxonomy (NCBI): domain Eukaryota; kingdom Viridiplantae; phylum Streptophyta; class Magnoliopsida; order Sapindales; family Rutaceae; genus Citrus; species Citrus medica. Next base: position 42,751 of record MKYO02016010.1, read on the forward strand.
AATAAGAAACAAAAATACCAAAATATAAGGAGATAATGATGAAGCACTAAGTGCCACGATTCCAGCGTCTACTTTATTCAGTTCTATACTAAAGCAAAACAAACCACTAACAGCTGATTTACTCCTCCTGACTTGGTCTTACTCAATTCCAAAACAAGCAACAGCGCAGTAATAGCGGGTAGCACGTATCAGAGTTACATTAATTACTTGGAGCAACATCATCCAGAAACGTTACTTTAATCTTCGTGAGCTTTGCTGCGGCAACTTTCATACATAACCCCCCGTTATGGTCACTCCATGCAACAATTTAATGCCAAATGCGTGATGGTTAATAAACAAATCCATTTTGGCAGAAAAAGCTTGCGCATCTTGCACCAAATTTGCATCAATGACTTCAGTCAATCCATGAGGTAATGACTTTTTAACCCAATTCCCTAAACTCATTTTCCTGGCAAACATTTGCTTCTTTTTCGTGAAAGTTTTCATCAATAAAACACCATAACTACAGACATCGTGTTTGGGTAAAACAACCACTTTTGTTCCGTACCATGCAATTTTTTAATTTCAATTAATCAAACAGTTATAACATTATGAAACATATAACCTAATAATGGACCCAACTCTGGATGTACTTGATAAAAGAACATAATTTGAAATTGGATTTGAAACTTTACCCGGTGCCATATAACCAATTATAGCCATGGTCATGGTTTGTATCACTAAATGATCTCCTTCACTTAAAGAGTTTAGAAATGCCAAGTTACTCAAGCACGCAACCATATTTTCAATTTAAAGCACAGATGTCGAATGACCATGATGGAGATATTCAAGGTCTAATGCCGCATCTATCATTATATTCAATTTTTGTAGGATATCAAGAAAATAGTTGAGAGAACACAACCACTTCTCAAAACTACCATTGGGCATGAACTCAAATATCAAGGCCGTAAAATCCATATGAAAATAGCTGTTAATAATCTTTATGAGATTTCAATGATGAACATTTCATAATATTTACATTCAAAATCAAAAATCTTAAATGCTCTCTCTAGCTACAGATTGGAAATCTTTACTGCAACATTAGCTCCATCAGAAAGTATCTCTTTATAAACCAATTTGAAACTACCTATACTAAGCAAGTTGCATTCTTTAAATTCATAAGAGTTTTCTCCATGTTGCCGGAGATTACAAATCTTCTTGACTTGTAATTGTTGCACCCTTGTTTTGACATCTTATAAAGAAGGTGAAGACAATTGCTATTAGTACAATGGATATTAGTATTGGAGGCAAAACGTATTTCAAGACAAGAAAATAGATTTCTTGGATCCATTTCTGTTATTTTTCTTTAAGGTGGGACTTTTAGTCATGGTGAACCACAGATGTAGAAGTCTTGGCAAATCATATAGTGCGTAATTTCAGATAAACAACTGCGTTGAAAACTTTATAAAAGGCCCCTTGATTGGAATTTCTCCTTCTAGTCCATTGTGAGACACATTAAAGTGCCTCCAATGACTTGGGAATTTGTCCAAAGATATTATTGCTAGAGAGATCAAAGGATTCCAAGCTTATTACACTACCAAATTATTCAGAGATAGGACCTTGAAATTGATTACCTGCTAATGATAAAGTCACTAAATCTTTGAGCCACCAATGTTTTTGGCATGTCACCTGATAATTGATTCCTTGATAAATCTAAATCTACCAAGACCTTCAAGTTTTGAATATTATGAGGGAAAGAGCCACTTAATAAATCTGACGAAAAGTTTATCTTCAGGATATACAAAAGATCCAACAAGGGTGATAGTATACTAGCCCTGAGCTTGTTGGAGCCTAAGTTGAGTTCCCTTAGAGATATCAAAATTGCCAAGCAGTGTGGTATATGTCCGGCGGCTAAGCTTGTTTTCACTTAGCACCAATCCATTCAACCTCTCCAAGTGACAAAGATCGTAGGGAATGGAATCTTGCAAATCATTATTAGAGAGAGCAAAATCTTGTAGTATCTGAAATCTTCCCATCGTTGTTAGAAGAGTTCCATTCTAGTCATTGTTGAAGAGGCTCAATGTTGGATGTTTAATCCAACATTGGGCTTTTATTAAATAATTATGTGCTGTGGATTGTCATATAAGATCAAACTCAATTAAAAATTATCTATTAAGGCTTTCAATAGCTTGAGCTTTAATGTATCTAATAGAGAGTGAGCCTTTAATATGTAGAGGATTAAGAGTAATTTACATTTTTATGATCTGCTAAAATTAAAATATCAAATGATAACAGGGAAGCTGTCTATATATAACAATTATAATCCCAAATTACATGTTATATTCTGTTCTTTTCTAACATCATCAGAGAGAGTGCAAAGAGAAAGTTAAAGAATTTTTTAGGAAAAAGTGTTGATCTAGAAGGGAAACCGCACGGCTCTAGAAAGCAATTGGTCCTTATGAGTCTTGATGATACAACATGAATGTTCCCAAAATTTAAGACAAATATTATTTTGTAACACTTCAAACTATCAACCCACGTAAATTACCACTTTCTTGAGGAATGCTGCCCTTGATTTTGCAATTATATGCGTAAAAATTTTGAAGAGGAGAAGAAAGCTTCCCAATTAATGGTGGAAGCATTCCAGTAATGGAATATTTAACCTAAAGTTAAAAATGTTAGATCTCTACAATTAGTCAAAAAAGAGTGAAAACTCCACTCTATTGTAGATGATACGTCTTCAAGTAATTAATTAAATCCAAGGAAGAGCTCGCTGAGGAATCTCAAGCTGCCGTAAGTGTTTGGAATAAGGCCAGAGAATGAGTTTGAGCTCAAGTCTAAGCCAATGAGTTTAGAAGCATTGGTGATGGAATTGGGAATTGTTCCCATAAGTTTATTAATCCCCAATGCTAAAAACTCCAAGTTCAGAAGTGAGTAGCCAAGTGTTGATGGTAGATAGCCTGTGAGTTGATTGCCAACGAGGTTACTGAGTGTTATGGTTGAAATGTTGAACATAGAGGGCGGAAAGAGACCACTTAAGTTATTGGGACCAAGAACTAGAGTGCTTTTGTAGATTTCGAATCCCGGTTGGAATTCATCTGCCATAATTTCAATTTTCTTGTTGAATTGAAAGTGTCAAAAATACATGCAGTGGAATATGGTAAAATTCTTGCCATGCTTCATTTGAGAAAAAAGTTTAGTCGTAGCAAAAACGTGGTACTTTTAGGGAACAATCAATTTGTGAATTCACACAATTGGGCTGTGGCTAACAATTATTAAAAATATAAATTGAAATATATACAAAAATTCGTGGGTACGTCCAAAATTTAGTATTTTCATATATATATATATAGAGAGAGAGAGGTTTAAGGGAAACAATTTTAAATGTAACTTTCACAATTTTACAACCATAGATCACAATTTTTCCAAAGGTAAAAGTTAAAGTTTTTATTAATGTTTTAAGCAATAAACCAATAAATAACTGTGGGTCCCTATGGAGCACCAAAAACAAATATGTAGGTTCCCCATAAGAGCACCAAAAAACTTTTCTCCCCGTTATGATAATATATTATTTTTCCTGTTACTTTCTCTTACTTTTCCCGTTTTGCTCTCCCAATATTACCGTGCGTTATAATTTAGATTGAGTTTCTCTGCTTTCATTCAAAAATTGCAAAAATTGAGCCAACACCATGGTTTCTCACTTTGGATCGAGTTGAAAAGGTGTAAAAATACAAAGAAAATTTTATTTTATTGTAAAAATATAAAGAAAATTTTGTTTTGTCTACATATATTATGAAAGTTTCCCACAAATAAAATTAAGTAACAATAATGTTTGGGATTCCAACATTTGAGTCCCAACTTAAATTTCAATGTTATGTGTCACTCATCTATTGAATGATGGATTTCATAGAGTAAAATTACTTAATTATCATCTAATGGATGAATGTCATATTAGTTGAGACTTCAATTGAGACTTATATATAAGAATACTAAGCATTACTCTTTAAATAAAATCAAACATGACAGAAATATAATTCCTTATCTATCCTTATTTTCACACCATTAGCCAAGAATCATGGAAACCACAATCAGCCACCTTAAAGCATCACCAAAAAGCTCAACTAATTTTACTCTTGAAATATCTATTTGTTTACTTATCTATTTGCTTACCTATGTGACAAATAAGAAAGTAAAAAAAATAAGCTATCATTGAAAAAGCTCTTCAAATAGAAATAAGTTAATATTATTTTAATCAAACAATTATTTCTTAATGGAAAAACAAATAATAGTTAAAGCAATTCTCTCTCTCTCTCTAATAAAAAGTAATAAAATATATATTGAAGATGAAAAAAGCACTCTACAAAATTGAAGAGAGAGAAGTAATAAAATATATATTACGATTGATTCTTTTATTTATAGTAAGAATCAATCGTAATATCTTTAATCAACTTTCAGCTTGTATATTTTTATGAATAATATATTTGTTCCTTAGTTTTAGACTATTATTAGTGAATTAGTTGTCCATTGTACTATTGTATAAATTAGTGAAGAAATCAAAGAAATAATTCAAGCTCTCAAACACATAATAGCCTTATTGCACAATTGTTTTAAGACGATCTTCTCGCCATGAAATTTCTACAGTTGCCAAAGTTAAGGTTATTCCATTGTATTTTGACATATTCAGAAATGCAGAAGGAATAAAACAATGAAAATAGTTTTAGTTACACTGGTGACCGGTATGAGGCATTATCATTTGAAAACCAAAGGAAATCTGTTGGAATATTTTGAAATGACAATTGATCATAAAATCACTGCCCAAAACTCTTCATAATTTGTCTGTGCTGCATGGATAGAGTAAATTTATTAGAAAAAAAAATCCGGAAAAGGAGAGAATAGTTGGGAGAAGAAAAATAATCGTTGGAGACATGAAAGATCGATAAAACAAACAATTAACAACGGCGAAGAAGAGAAGGCAGTGGAGAGAGAAAACATTAAGATACAGGAAGAATGAGATTTCCTAAATGTGGGGGAATTGTGCCTTGAAGACCCATAACTGACAAATCCAAGGCCGTAACTCTATTATGACCAGCACCGTAAGAAACTCCAACTAACTACAAAGTGCGTATGAAGTATGAATAGGCTCGAATCCATTTGTTAGCTAGAACGGCCTACAGCCCATCTAATATTTAGGAAAATTTTCAATTTTATTTACAAAAATACCATTATACGTAACTGCTGCTGTTATCTTTACAAGTCTGCCATTCCATATAAACTTAAAAACAGGTCATATAAATTTAATCCAAAATCTAATAACTCGTCAAACTCACTAAAGGTGCTTTTGTTCAACGATAAAATTTAAAATTCAATCTTACCCACTCTTTAAATCAGGAGAAGTTATGAGAGCAAACAATGCTGGAGAGGATTTTCATCCTTGTTTCCCATCTTCAATTTTTCTTTTCCTTTTTTAATATAATAATCTGTCCGTCCCTCATTTTAAACTAAATAATTTAAGTCTTAAAATCCACAACCCAATAATTTTATGATATAAAAACAAAAGTTATAACCAAAGTCAAATAGTGATTAAAATAGATTAAAAATAAATTAGCTTAGAAAATAAAGTACACATTTTATTTATTAATTATTTATACAAGTACAACATCAATGAAACTGAAAGATAAAATTGTGACAAATTCTTAGTCTGTTTAAATTCCTACCAACATCATATACTAATATGCTAATATACAATACCAATTAAAAAAAACTTAGCTAACGAAATGGAAACATTATTGAGCTTACTTGAAAGAAGAATAGGTCTCTGAATAATGAGAAATCTTATTGAAAATTTGAACGAATAGAATAATGAGAAATCTTATTGAAAGTTTGAACGAATAAAACTAGAGTTTTGATACTCTTTTATAACAAGCTTAAATATTGTGAATTTACCAAAATAGGCAAATCCGAATTATAATATGATAATTAAATTCTCCTAATCAAAATAAGAAAAGCAAATAAACGGCACCTAAATCCGAATTCTAAAAAAAGGATAAAAATCCAAGAAGAATTATGAAAAATAGGGAAAAATCTTAAAACTAGGAAACAATCAGAAAATAAGCATAATAAATGGCTCAAACACGAGGCGGAACAGCTTAGATGGTTCCGGGTTTTATTCATCCCATCGTAAGTTGCGAAATTGTATATTATACGTAGAAAACGGACATCTGTAACCCAAGTTATGGTCTTTAGAATGTACCCTTCTCGCGACACACAACACCCTACATCATTAGCCCACCTTAAAAAAAGGAAAAAAAAATGGCTGACTTCACCCCTACATATGAAATTTACCAATAATTATGCATCCGTGGACCGTGGACGTAAGTTTTCAATGCAAGAAGAGCGAACTGGTCCGATGTTATGTTTTTTACGCTAAGCATAGCAGAAACTGGCCGTGAAATAGTGTAACAACAAACTAGGAACAAAGTAGAATAAGCGCATTTCATTTTTTCCAATATATAGAGCTTCAAGCAACCTAAGTGTTATGTGAGATGGATATAATTTTCAAGAGAAGGAAAATAGCATACTTATTATGGGTCCGGATGCCACCACTTAAATTTATTTGGCTTAGATTAAATCTTATCTTCTTTCCATGGGTAAGATTAAATGTTATCATCTCTACTCTTATTTCAACCCATCATATTTAATTCAAGTACTTCTCCAAATTTACACTTAATTGTCATTTGTAAGATTGACCATTCTTCTCCTTCAATTCAATTAATCTCTAATTCTGTAAGGAACGTCGAGGGCCGGCCCGTTATTGAGTTCATTTTCTATCAAAACCATGGTTCTTATTGTCATAGGGCTACTTTGAAAGCGGCGTGTTTTGGGAAAAGTGGTGTGGGATTTGAGATTGTTTGATGAAGAAGAAGGAAGAGGGAACATAGTGAATGAAGAGGGAGGGAAGATTACGGAAATTAATAGCACTGAAATTGAAATTTGGTTGGGAAAGTTTAGCAGGAGAAAAAGAGGTTAATTTAGGTTAAAAAAAAATTAAAACGTTAAATTTTATTTCACGTGTTCATTGATATTTTAAAACATGGCACTACTAGAAAAATAGTCTTTTGTCACACTTGTCTTGTGGCATTTTATTATAAAGTATCAGTAATTACATGTATTTAGGACATTTTCCGTGTTTAACAGATAAGTATCACAAATTGCTAGTATTATAGTGTCAGTAAATTAAATATCATAGATTCGTGACATTAAAGTATTAGTAGTTAAAAAAATAAAATTTTAATTTTATATCTACTAATAATTAAACCGAAGACCCCTAAGCCATAACCTTTTGATTTTAACCGCTATACCACTCAGCCACAAATTGCATTTTTGAACTTATAAATAAATAAATATTAAAACTTAAAATAAATTACATAGAAACCATTGGTACTATGTAGTTTTTCATGTATGGTCTGTGTGAAACCTAAAACCTAAAAATTTTTGTTAAGTCAAAAATCTATCTCACGGCCGTCGAAGCTTTCTTCCTTCTCTCTCCTTCCCTCTCTCTCGCTTTCTCTCTCTAATAATAACGTACCTTGAAAGCCGCCTTCATCAACACCTTGAAAGCCGTCGTCCTTAAGCTAAAATATCCTTGAAAAGAACCCAAAAAATGCTGTGAAGAATTTGGGCAAAGCTAAGGTTTGAAAGTCCGAATCAGTGTTGTGGTAACTCTTTGTCTCATTCTTTATTCTCATTGTTTAAGTATTTATCTATTAATTGGTTGATGTTTATTGAGTGCGAATGAGAGGTTGCACTTGTTTGGAAATCTAGCCATCTAGGGTTTTTGTTGCTTATAATCTAATTTAATGTTTAATAAAATAAATAAAACGCAGCTGTATTATAGTTGGAATTCCGTTTATTAAGTGAAAGAATGATTACAATCGGTGATTATGGATTTAGGTTGAATGTAATTTGTTAATTAAAAGAATAATGGCAATCGACGATCATGGGTTTAGTATATATTATATATTTCGTTTAATGGTGTGTGTTGAGTGTTAGAAAATGCATATTTATAAAGGAGAAAATCGTCATTTTACATTTCATGTCTTACTAACAACCCTTACTTTTATATATTTAAGCTTCTTGTAATTTAATTACGTGTGTTTTATTTTAATTAAGTATTTTATGTATTTTAGGGGTATCACAGTCATTTCACAATAGACGAGAGATCAGATGGCAAAACGGACATCACTTTTGAACTCAGGACGGTCGAAAACCT
>MKYO02016010.1:68983-86159 GCA_002013955.2 Citrus medica
TCGGGTCGGGTCGGATCGGGTAAAATGCCCACCCCTAGTGTAGCATATTAATTTTAAGAACTATGGATTATTCCATGAATTTTCTAGTAAATGGTTATGTTATATATGCATGTCTTAATATATAATAATTATATTTTAAAGTTTACTTTTTTTCCCCTTTCTAGGTTTAGGAAAAATGTTTAAAGTGATTTTGGGTGACGATGTCAATCAAGTTAAAGCAACATTACTTGTGAGTGGAAATATATAATTATTATAGTTTTATTCTACTTTTATTTTTTTTATCTTCTTAAAGTTTTATAATTACGCAAAACTAATGAATACTTAATTACAATTTAGGGTGATATTATTTAAATGGTTCACATGAATAGATTTAAGTAGTATAATAAATCTCATACTCACTTTATAAAGGCTTAACTAAGTTTGCAAATATTATTTTTTTTAGTGGTAATAATTTTGGATCAAACTCTCAAATTATTGAAATATTTTATGTCCAAACTTCATTATGCATAATATAAATATGGAGATTCATAGTTATTTTATGCCTAGTTTAAGGAAACTACAGTTTGATGACTTATTTTTTGTCTTGTTAAATAAGCTTTTAGAATGAATAAATTGAGGAAATGAGTGGTGATTTATTTATAATGGAGCATTTGTGATAGCTTTTAACTATGCACAAAAATCATTTAGTATATGTAGATAGAGTAACATGCTTGTGCTGAAAGTAGATATTACATTGAAAACTTCTTGTCTGCTATAGTTTGCTATATATATAACCTTTACCAAAAGAGAATAATTGAGTTTATTTATAAATATCTTATGAGTATTTTTTCTTGCGAACAAAATAATTTTATTTCTGTTAATTGTTGTTTCTCTAATGGTTGGATATTAGCAGCCAATTCTTTTTTTCTTTTCCATGCATTCGTATGCAGATTTGATCAATGTGTTTGAAGTGTTTATTCCTCAACTTCACTTGTATCCTAACACATACAGTCTATTGAATGGAGAAGTTGCTGGTATGATAACGCAATTATACTACTCATATTCAAAGAGTGAAAGGTAGTCATCCTTCTCAATTTGGCTTCTAAATTTATTAAATTTAGCCACAAGTAGTAGGCATTTGATTGGATGGTAGAAATTTTTATGTATTTAATTTGGATTATTTAGTTATGAGAGTAGGATATCTCATATTTTGGTTATTGAAGTTTTGAAATTTGTAATATATGTGGAAAATAGCACCACCTTTTTCTAAAAGGTAGTGCCCACCAATTTTCCCTACTTTGAATGCGGTTGTTGCTGCATTCTTTGAATCCAAGAATTGAAGGCACAGTTGGCTAGTGAGTTTGAAATGAAGGATTTGGGACCAGCAAACAAGATTCTATGGATGCAAATTCACCGAGACAGAAATAACAGGAAGATTTGGCTTTCGCAGAAGAATTACTTGAAGAAAATCTTGCGGCGCTTCAACATGCAAGATTGTAAGTCAATTTCTACCCCACTTCCTGTTAATTTCAAATTATCCTCAAGTATGTGTCCTAGCAATGAAGCAGAGAGGAAGGAGATGTCTCGAGTACCGTATGCATCAACAGTGGGAAGTTTGATATTCGTTATGATATGTACTAGACCGGACATTGCACAACCAGTGGGAGCAGTCAATCGATACATGGCGAATTCTGGTGGAGAGCATTGGATAGCTGTGAAGAGGATTCTGAGATACATCAGAGGAACCTCAGATGTTGCATTATGTTATAGAGGATCAAAGTTTACTGTCAGGGGCTATGTGGATTCAGATTTTGCAAGAGACTATGATAAAAGGAAATCCACTATTGGTTATGTGTTTACACTTGCGGGGGCAACTGTAAGCTGAATTTCAAAACTATAGACCGTTGTGGTTTTATCTACAACAGAAGCAGAATACATGGCAGCTTCACAAGCTTGCAAGGAAGCTATTTGGATACAAAGATTATTGGAGAAGCTCGGGCACAAATAAGAGAAAATTTATGTGTTTTGTGACAGTCAGAGTGCCTTGCACATTGCAAGGAATCCAGCTTTTCATTCCAGGACAAAGCACATAGGAGTTCAGTATCACTTCGTTCGAGAAGTAGTGGAAGACAGAAGTGTGGATTTGTAAAAAATCTATACCAATAAGAACCTAGCAGATGTTTTGACCAAGCCGATCAATGCTGACAAGTTTATCTGGAGTAGATCCTCTTGTGGTGTAGCAGAAACGTAGGCAACATGATTATGGTGAAGCAGAAAGGATGGTGTGGAGATTGATTGTTTTTCAATCTAATCTCCAAGTGGGAGAATGTGGAAAATAGCACCACCTTTTCTAAAAGGTGGTGCCCACCACTTTTCCCTACTTTGAATGCGGTTGTTGCTACATTCTTTGAATCAACAAAAATAAAAAGAAGAAGGATTTGGTGCCGACCACAGAAAAAAAAATAGAGAGAAGAAAAAAGAGATGTCGGGCTGAAGAAGGAAGAGAAAAAATAATAATAATAATTAAATAATTGATGAATAGTGCTAAAACTTGCTCTATAAATAGAAATGAAGAGAATCAGCAAATTCATTCCATCGAGAGAGAAACATTTCTTTCCTTTAGAGTTGAGAGTATTAAGAGTTTAATAAACTCTTGAGTGATTAGTGTTCTGAGAGTTTGGGTGTATTGAAATTTTGGGAAGTGAGCTAAAATACTAAAATTCTTGTAACTCCTTCTCACTAATAAAATATTTCCTTCTGTTTTCGCTCGCGGACGTAGGCTAAAAGTCGAACCACGTAATTTCTGGTGTCCATTTATGTGCTTGTTCGTTATTTTTCTTCCAATTTTATTTTAGCTGCGGTCCTGCTTCACCCACCAATTTTCTAACAATGGTATCAGAGCTATTGGTTGTATTTTTTTAGTTGGGTACTATTCACGTAAGGGTACTATTCACATATACAGTATTGTTCACGTATATGATATTATTCATGTATACGGTACTGTTCACGTATACGGTACTGTTCACGTGAAAGGGTATGAGCGATCTAAGAATTTTGCGCTGCAAAGCAGGGAATAGTGGTGTGATTAAAACAACTGTGTGGTTTTGTACATGTGTAGGAAAGTTCTGTCACAAAGGCGATAAGAGCTTAAGGAGTCTGGGTTTTAAGTGGGACCATTATGACCCCTTCAGTCTTTCCTGAGAACTTTTCTGGTGTGCATTCTCACACATACTCACAACTATTCAAGGTGGTACACTAGCTTGTGTGCGGTATTTATCAACAAAATGGCGGCAAAGTATGAAATTGAGAAATTTAACGGAAATAATTTTTCGTTATGGAAAATAAAGATGAAAGCTGTATTGAGTAAAATAATTGTTTGGCAGCAATTGGAGAAAGGCCCATGGAGATAACTGATAACAAGAATTGAAGGTACAGTTGGCTAGTGAGTTTGAAATGAAGGACTTGGGACCAGTAAATAAGATTCTAGGGATGCAAATTCACCGAGACAGAAATAACAGGAAGATTTGGCTTTCGCAGAAAAATTACTTGAAGAAAATCTTGCGATGCTTCAACATGCAAGATTGTAAGTCAATTTCTACCCCACTTCTTGTTAATTTCAAATTATCCTCAAGTATGTGTCCTAGCAATGAAGCAGAGAGGAAGGAGATGTCTCGAGTACCGTATGCATCAACAGTGGGAAGTTTGATATTCGCTATGATATGTACTAGACCGGACATTGCACAAGCAGTGGAAACAGTCAGTCAATACATGGCGAATCCTAGTGGAGAGCATTGGATAGCTGTGAAGAGGATTCTGAGATACATCAGAGGAACCTCAGATGTTGCATTATGTTATGAAGGATCAGAGTTTACTGTCAGGGGCTATGTGGATTCAGATTTTGCAGGAGACCCTGATAAAAGGAAATCCACTACTGGTTATGTGTTTACACTTGCGGGAGCAACTATAAGCTAAGTTTCGAAACTGCAGACCGTTGTGGTTTTATCTACAACAGAAGCAGAATACATGGTAGCTACACAAGCTTGTAAGGAAGCTATTTGGATACAAAGATTATTGGAGGAGCTCGGGCACAAATAAGAGAAAATTTATGTGTTTTGGGACAGTTAGAGTGCCTTGCACATTGCAAGGAATCCAACTTTTCATTCCAGGACAAAGCACATAAAAGTTCAGTATCACTTCGTTCGAGAAGTAGTGGAAGACGGAAGTGTGGATTTGCAAAAAATCCATACCAATGAGAACCTAACAGATGTTTTGACCAAGTCGCTCAATGCTGACAAGTTTATCTGGAGTAGATCCTCTTGTGGCGTAGCAGAAACGTAGGCAACATGATTATGGTGAAGCAGAAAGGATGGTGTGGAGATTGATTGTTTTTCAATCTAATCTCCAAGTGGGAGAATGTGAAAAATAGCACTACCTTTTCTAAAAGGTGGTGCCCACCACTTTTCCCTACTTTGAATGCGGTTGTTGCTGCATTCTTTGAATCAACAAAAACAAAAAGAAAAAGGATTTGGTGCCGACCACAGAAAGAAAAAAAAAAAAAAGAGAGAGATGTCGGGCCGAAGAAGGAAAAGAAAAAATAATAATAATAATTAAATAATTGATGAATAGTGCTAAAACTTGCTCTATAAATAGAAACGAAGAGAATGAGCAAATTCATTCCATCGAGAGAGAAGCATTTCTTTTCTTTAGAGCTGAGAGTATTAAGAGTTTAATAAACTCTTGAGTGATTAGTGTTCTGAAAGTTTGGGTGTATTGGGATTTTGGGGAGTGAGCTAAAATACTACAATACTTGTAACTCCTTTTCACTAGTAAAATATTTCATTCTGTTTTCGCCCGTGAACGTAGGCTAAAAGTCGAACCACGTAATTTCTGGTGTCCATTTTTGTGCTTGTTCTTTATTTTTCTTCTAATTTTATTTTAGCTGCGGTCCTGCTTCACCCACCAATTTTCTAACAATATATACTAAAAATATTTAAATGTGAAATGAAAGATTTTGTGATTTTTTTGTTATTTTGTGGTGTCTTTTAATTTTACCAATAAATCAATAGGCAATTATCCAATTCCATTTTTAAAAAATAAATTAACTAGTGATACCATGGTAACAGTAATTATAGACACTAATAAAATATCAATAACTACTAATACTATGGTGTCATAATATTGGTGATACTGTAGTAATAGTAATCACTGACACCACATACAAGTGTCACTATTTTTCTGATTGTCAGATTACTGATACAATTAATAAGTGTCACTGAAAGTAATTACTGACACTATTTCAATCTCAATAAAAACTATTTTTCTGGAGGGATTCGAAGGGAAAAGGCATGGAGAGGAACATAATCCACACGCAAGAGACACACAACTTTTAAAAACAAAACTGATAAATGAAAAATGCAAGACTCATCAACTCATAACGTTTCTAAGTAATGAAGTAAACGGCTAAACCGTGCACGTGCTTGTCAATTCTCATTGTTGTTATTGTTCCTTGTTCACTGTTAGGGTCTCTGGCGACTTTGTAACGTAAATTAAGGGCTTATGCCTTTGTGCTACGCACTTTGCCCTTTCTTATTTTTACTCCGGAAGAATAAGAAAAAAACAAACAAAACAAGACGAACTTGACTCACTAAGTAACCACACATCTCATTAATAAATTAAAGGCAAGTCTTAAATTATATTTAGCATAATTTAAAACTAATAAAAATAAATAACAAGTGAGTTAAGTGGAATCAATATCTTATTTTTGTCATATTATGAAGTCAAGGACCCCATTTGACTTTGGTTTGTGTCTTGGACCTTTGACCAATTTTTGCACTATTGGACTCTTGATCACATTGAAAAGACTAAAATACTCATATTTACTTAATAATTTCATGCAATATATGACACTATAGTTCAGCACAAGATAGTTTTATGCAATATATGACAATATCGTGCAATATATGACAGTTGTGCATGTACTTATGTTGCACAACTCTTGTCATGAAACAAAAACCCTAAATATTGATTTCAAAAAATTTATCAAAAGTACCGAAACCAAACTTATGAATGTGGTTAAATACGTACCTAAAGAAAGTTTGTAAATTATTGAAATAGCATTGGTCAGTTATTGCAAGATTTTGTGAGTTTTAGCTTCCAAGAAATGAGAGTTTGATTTTTTATAACTGAGAGTGAATGAGATTAGAAGATTTGTAAGAAAATTCTTTTATATTTTCTTACAACAAAAGGATACTATAGACATTTAATTGACTTTGGGTCCAAATTTTACCATGGAGTCTAAATCTCACGACTGAACCCCTCTAGAGGTTCTTTTAAAAAATTGGTCCTTATTTTTACTTTATTTTTATTAATTGTAAGTTACTAAATGTAATTTAAATGAGACCCAATTAAATATTGTTCCAAATTTTCTCCATTTTCAGACCCCAGGCCCGCTATCAATGCCTTCACGAAACCCTCCTCAAACTGTTCCTCTGTTTCGCCAAAATGCCTCCTCCTCCCATACCGTCCGATCAAATCTTCGATCGTATGTCATTCCATTATCAAAAACTTCAATCCCCATATCGGTTACGTTTGTTTATCAACAGCTTTGCAAAGAATCAAAGTTGCTATTCCCGGTATTGCCATACCACTATCAATAAATTCTTTTGTGCATTCAATTCAACAATTGAGTGCTTCCCAAGAAAGGAGAAGTGCGTTGTGTGTGGGAACCCTGTGAGCAGTGGCGGATCCAGCTTGGGACCAGTGGGGACTTAAGTCCCCACTGAAAAAAAAAAATCCTTTATTAACTAATTTAATTTATCAAAAATTTCTAATAAATTTTTTCCTAAGCCCCCACTAATTTATATTCAAACCCCTAACACATAAACATAATTACATACTTTAAGTTTTTAAAACAAATAAAAAGATATGGGCTTTACAAACTAAAATTAAGCCCACAAATATTAATATTAATCAAACTTTTAAATAACCCACAAACCCATTAATAATATTTTATTATTCTTTACCTTTCTCCAATTCCACTGCCTGCACCAATACGCAAATCTGAAATCCCTAAATAATCTTCTTGTTTCGGCATCTCCAAAAGCAAAGTGGAAAGTGATTTCTCCTCCAAATTTCAAACAACCCCTCGTTTCTTCATTCAATAAAATTAAGGTACAAATTAATATTTTATTTGCTTTTTATTTTATTGTTTATAAATCATATATAATTATTTGTTGAATTGATGTAGTTGTTTTTCTTCCCCATTAGTTAGTGTATCATCGGGCTATTGGTGTATTTGAAAAATATAATGTGAATTATGTGATTGAGTGTAGATTCCATAAAAAAGAACACATATTATTAATTAAGAAAATAACAATTGCAATTAAGCATTTGCTTGTTTAGCTTTAATGTCTTGTAATGTTTGTTAATTAATTTATAGCATTAATATAATTATATAATAGGGGAATATGCTAAAAGTGCTACTAGCCTAAGTAAACTACTCAATATTCATAATCTTTATTTATATTTTGAAATAGGTATGGAAAGGTTTTACAAAAGAAAGCAGCCACAATTTTTAGAAAAAAATGATGATGCTTCAAAACAAAAAGACAAGAGTGGTTCAAAGAGAGATGATGATTGTGGTAAAAAACAAAAGAATGATGATGTTGGAACTATGAGAGAAAATGATGTGGAGGTGAATTTATTGAATCTTCCTATGGATCCTGGATTACGACATCCAATTTCTTACTACAATGTAAATATTCAAGATCAAGTTCGAAGACAATATTTGCAAAATGGCCCTTGTCAACCAAAAACTCACAATTTTCCTCTTAGGCATTTTGGAAAACAATCTCGGAGATTCAATTCAAGTTGGTTTGATAAATATGGAAATTGGTTAGAGTATAGCATTGCAAAGGATGCTGCATTTTGTCTTTGTTGTTATCTTTTCAAGCCAGAAATTGGAGAACAAGCCGGTGGTGAATCTTTTACTAAACATGGGTTTACAAATTGGAAAAAACCAGAAAGATTGAGAGTTCATGTTGGTTGCTCTAATAGTGTCCACAATGATGCTTGGCGTTCTTGTCAAGATTTAATGAAGCAAGAGCAACATATTCAGACAATGTATTCTAGACATTCTAATCAAACTAGAAGTGAATATAGAGCTCGCTTACAAGCATCAATTGATTGTGTCAGATTTCTTTTACGACAAGGACTTGCATTTCGCGGCCATGATGAATCTGAAGAGTCAAGTAACCGAGGTAACTTTCTAGAACTTCTCAAATTTTTGGCTGATCATAATGAGGATATAAAAGCTGTTACATTAGAAAATGCCCCATCATTTTTGAAAGTGACATGTCCTGACACTCAAAAAGACATTGTTAGTGCTTGTGCAATTGAGACCACTAATGCCATTATAAGAGAGATGGGTGATGCATTTTTTTCTATTTTGGTTGATGAATCTCGCGACGTATCAATAAAAGAGCAAATGGCTATTGTCTTACGATATGTAAACATTAGTGGACAAGTGGTTGAACGTTTTATAGGCATTGAACAAGTTGGTAGTACTACTGCTCAATCACTTAAGGAAGCTATTGATAGACTTTTTTCTAGACATGGGTTGAGTATGTCTAGGGTGCGAGGGCAAGGTTATGATGGAGCAAGTAATATGCAAGGAGAATTTAATGGCCTTAAAACCATAATTTTGAGAGAGAATGAGTGTGCTTATTACATTCATTGTTTTGCTCATCAACTTCAGTTAGCTCTTATTGTTGTTGCAAAAAATCATATTCAAATTGAATCTTTTTTTGCTATAATTGCCAATGTGGTGAATGTTGTTGGAGCCTCGTCTAAACGTTGTGATGCTCTTAGAGAGAAACATGCTGAGGAAGTTGTTAAAGCACTTAATCTTGGAGATCTCTCGAGTGGGCAAGGCCTAAACCAAGAGACTACTCTAAAACGTTGTGGTGATACACGTTGGGGTTCACATTATAATACATTATTGAGCATTATTAACATGTTTTCAGCAGTAATTAGTGTATTGGAAATGATTATTGATGATGGACCAAAATCTGGGCAAAGAGGAGAAGCAAAGAATTTACTAGAGTTGATGTTGTCATTTAATTTTGTGTTCTGTTTACATTTGATGAGGAATATTTTAGGGGCTACAGATGAGTTATCACAAGCATTACAAAGGAAAGATCAAGATATTGTGAATGCTATGAACTTGGTTAGGTTATGTAAACTACAACTTCAAACAATGAGACAAAGTGGATGGAATTCTTTGATTGATGAAGTTACTTTTTTTTGTGCGAAGCATGATATTGACGTGCCTAATATGGATGATATGTTTGTGGATAGAGGGCGATCACGACGTAAAGCTCAAGAGATCACAAATTTGCATCGTTATCGTGTTGAATTGTATTATGCAGTCTTAGATATGCAACTTCAAGAGCTTAATTCTCGTTTTAATGAGACAAACACTGAGTTGCTTCTTTGCTTAGCATGTTTATCTCCAAATGATTTATTTTCAGCTTTCAACAAGCAGAAGCTATTACGGCTAGCCCAGTTGTATCCAAATGAGTTCTCTACAATTGATATCATGGCACTTGAGATTCAACTTGATACATATATTTTGGATATGCGCACTAGTGGTGAGTTTTCAGAATTAAAGGATATTGGTGATCTTGCAAAGCGGATGGTCGAGACTAAGAGACATAATGTATATCCATTAGTTTACTTGTTAATAACATTGGCATTGACTTTACCTGTTGCCACTGCGAGTGTAGAGAGAGCATTTTCAGCCATGAACATTTTGAAGAATCGGTTACGAAACCGAATGGGAGAGCAATGGATGAATGATAGTTTAGTTGTTTACATAGAAAAAGACTTATTTAATAATATTGATAATGAAGTTGTAATGCAACGTTATCAATGTATGAAAACTCGTAAAGGACAATTGTAAACATATATTGAAGTATGATAAATCTTTCAAATTTATATATTTATTACTCTTTAAATTTTTTTATCGTCGTTGGGTAAGCCCCCAGTCAATCAACATGCTGTCTCCGCCCCTGCCTGTGAGATTGTCATCGGGCATGCATTCTCTTTATTCGTGGATCTAGTTTCCTTTAGTTTTCATTCTATAGTCTTTAACTTGCTAAATAAAAAGGATTCATGAAAAAAAAATGTTTGTTGATTTTGATTGTGATTAATCTCTTTGTGGAAATTTCCGTAAGGATGACGAATAGTTTGATTCTGGAAAAAATAAAATACACGACATTGACGTAGGACTGCCAGATTTCTGTGTCCAATTTCTGCTCTGCTCAAAAAAATGGCTATTATTCCAAAACCACAAACCCAGACAAGATAACAAACAAACAAAGTAAAGTTAATTACATTAAGCAGTTGCAGCAACATCATCCAGAGACCAGAAACGTCTGTTTAATCTTCTGGAGCTTCACAACGACATCTGTCATACACATCCTCTGTTCTGGTGAATCCATGCAACAACCCAATGCCAAATGCATGATTCTTAATAAACAATCCATTTTGGCATAAGAAGGTTGCACCTCGCGCACCAAATTTTCATCAACAACTTCAGTCAATCCACGAGGTAATGACTGCTTAATCCAATGCTTTAAACTCATTTCTCCAGTAAACATTTCATCTGTAGGCTTCTTTCTCGTGAAAGTTTCCATCAATAAAACACCATAACTATAGACATCGCATTTAGGTGAAATAATTCCATCTGATGCATACTCTGCATTTTTTTCCAATTTTGATTCATCATAAATATATCCCACCACAAAATAATTGATATACAGATAATAATCATTTGACAATAATCGATCCAAACTTTGCCTATGCTTGAAAAAAGGGAAAAATTTAGAGTTTAGATTTGAAATTACCTGGAGCCATATAACCAATTGTAGCCATTGTCATGGTTTGTGTCACGGAATCATCACCTTCACCTAAGAGTTTAGATATGCCAAAGTCACTCACACGTGCCGTCATATTTTTATCTAAGAGAATGTTGTTGGGCTTCAAATCACAATGAACCACTGGTGTTGAATGACCGTGATGGAGATATTCAAGAGCCAACCCCACATCTATCATTATATTCAACCTCTCTAGGATATCTAAAAAATAGTTGTGAGAGTACAACCACTTCTCTAGACTACCATTGGGCATGAACTCAAGCACCAAGGCCTTAAAATCTAAATTACAACAGCTGCTAAAAATTTTTATGAGATTTCGATGACGAACATTCCTCAATACTTCACATTCTGATTCAAAACTCCTAAATGCTCTCTCTAGCTGTAGATTAAAAACCTTTATTGCAACATTAGTCCCATCAAAAAGTGTTCCTTTGTATACTGATCCGAAGCTACCCGCACCAAGCAAGTTACATTCGTTAAACCCATCAGTTGCCTGTTGAATATCTAGGTATGATGTTCTTCTCCATGTTGCTAGAGCAAATAAATCTTCCTGAGGCGGATTTTTGGCACTCCTATTTCGGTATCTTATGCACAGAATGATGAGAATCACTATAAGTGTAGTGGATATTATCAGAGGCAAAAAATATTTAAGGAAAATTAGAGCAGCTTTCTTGGATCCTTTGGTGTCATCTTCCTTGCAAGGTGGGACTTGGAGTCTTGGTGGACCACAAAGTGCATAGTTCCAAAGGAACGATTGAGGTGAGAAGTTTCTAAAAGGTCCATTGGTAGGGATTTTCCCTTCTAGCCTATTGTGAGACACATTAAGTCGTTTCAGGTGTGAAAGTATCTCGAATGACTTAGGAATTTCTCCAGATAGATTGTTGTTGGAGAGATCCAAGTATTCCAAGCTTGTCAAACTGCCAAATGAATCAGGGATACTATCTTGAAATCGATTACGAGCCAAGGACAGAGTAATTAGATCTTTGAGGCCACCAATGGTTATTGGAATATTTCCTGAAAATTGATTTCTTGATAAATTTAAATATATCAAGACCTTCAAGTTTTGTATATCTGAAGGGAGAGAACCACTTAACGAATTTGAAGACAAGTCTATCTGCAATATATACTCAAGACTCCAAAATGATGATGGTATACTAGAGGTAAGCTGGTTGGAGCCTAAGTGGAGTTGTCTTAGAGATATCAAACTTGACAAGCACGTGGGTATAGGTCCATTGAGATTATTACGTTGCAACTGTAAATTACTCAGCCTCTTTAAATGGCAAATATTGTAGGGGATGTATCCTTGCAAATTATTTCTATGGAGAACTAGAGCTTGCAGCTGCTGTAATCTTCCTAGTGTCGTTGGAATAGTTCCATTCAAGTCATTGGTAAAGAGGCTTAAAGCTATCAAGCCACGTAAATTACCAATTTCTTTGGGAATGCTACCCTTGAGTTTGCACTCGTGTGCATAAAATTGTTGAAAAGAAGCAGAGAAATTCCCAATTAATGGCGGAAGGATGCTATTTAAGGGATTAGAACCTAAGCTTAGAGCTCTTAGTTTATTGCAGTTTGTCAAAGAAGAAAGAAAGCTCCACTCTCCATTAGACGACGTTTCAGTTGTCAAGTAATTAGCCCTGATGTTGAGGGTGCTGAGGTGTCTCAAATTGCCAAATGTATTTGGAATTTGGCCTGAGAGTGAGTTTGAGTTCAAGTCTAGGCCAATGAGTTTCGAAGCATTGGTGATGGAGTTGGGGATTGTTCCGGTAAGTCTATTGGCCCACAAGAGTAAAAACTGTATGTTTGGAAGCGAGTGGCCCATCGTTGATGGTAGGTGGCCTGAGAGTTGATTGCCAACTAGATTAATGATTATTATGGTTGAAATATTGAAGATAGTGGTTGGAATGGGACCAATTAAGTTATTGAGAGCAAGAACTAGATCCGCCAGGTTTTTTAAATTGCCAATCTCGTTTGGAATTTCGCCTGCACATTGATTTGAGAGTTACTGAGCTTTTCAATTTTCTAGTTGAGGCGAATGTTAAGAAAATACATGAAGAGGAATATGATCAAATGCATGAGAGTTGAAAATTACGTTTTAACACCATAATTCTATCTTGCTCCAACTGGAAAAAGTTTTTATCAAAGCAATTTGTGATTTGTTTTATCTATATTTAGAAATTCTTAGGCGTTGGTGCCCTTATTTTTTTTTTAATACGAACACATTATTAAATCATCTCATTTAACAAAAGTCAAAGCTAATATTTAATTTACTATTAAATTGTGTGATTTAATAGATTGATTCTATTAAAATCACATAACTTAATGTCTATCCGCATGAAAAAAAAAATGAAGACACCAACATGAGAGAAGGTTAGTCCTTCTTTAGTGAAAATATGCTCATTTTGTTAAGGTGAAAATGCCACTAACAAATAAAAAACACAAATCTCATTACATTAACAGGCAAAAAAACATAGTTTCCAATGCATTGACATCTATGTTTTTTTATATTTTAATACATCCTCATTTTAATAAAATGAGAATTTATATATATGGGTGATTTAGTCCAGGATTGTAGATTTTATAATTTTAAAGCATATAGTTTAATAGTATAATGTCATTATTCCATTAAACATTATGGCTTAATAGTTTTTACAGTCATTACACTATTAAACCACATAGTTTAACAATTTTCCTTGACTTTTACAAACATAGGATCTTGGATTTGAATATATATAACCATGACTATCAATAGAATTAATTGTATTCAAGAAATAGTAGTTCAATTGGAATGTTTATTAAACACCTTATAAGCCAAAGATAAGTTAGGTCATATTTGGTATTGAGGTCTTGTACATTTTAAATTATAACTATTGTTGAAAAAAAATTATAATTATTAAATAAAAGTTAATAACATATAGTAAATATGATTTTTCTCTAATAATTAGAGAGAGTATAGGTGTTTCATTATGAAAGTTTGAGATTAAATTAACTTAAGGTGTTTCATTATGAAAGTTTGAGATTAAATTAACTTAACTTTTAAACCACAATAGTTATTTTATCTAGTTAAAATCCAAACATAAAGCCCCATCCGCCAGGAAGGGATTTTTTAAAATTGATTTTTGACTTTCTTCTAGCCTTACCTCCGAACATTTAAGTGTCCTAACTTATACAGTTGTCCAGCTTTAATACCAAATAAGTCCTTAGCGTCGGTGTTGCTATGTTGGATTCCAATTGAACTAAACATAATGATCAAAACCAAACAGCTTTAAAAGACTTCATTAATTACCTCCTGATGTTACAACTTTCACAATCACACCATCCCACACCACAAAATCAATTAGGAGGGAAAGTGCCAGTCTCTCTAAATTTGGCATTTTTACTAAGGATATTTTCTACCTGTTTTGTTTGTGCAACCAGAAAAGAATATGGTGTTGATGTATTTGCAAACTTTTCAAATAGACTTTTACCACTAATAAAGTTTTTACCCAAATAAAATTATTTTTACCCTTTTGAAAATGTGTAAGGAAAGCAATCTCCAAACATGCATGCAATTGCAAATATGTATGCTTCAAAAAGACAAGGTGGAAGCGGAACATACCTCGCAGGTTGTTATCAGCAAAATTCAGATGCACAAGCTTACTCAAATTTCCAATCTTTGAAGGAATATTTCCGCTAATACTATTGAACCTTGAGTGCAATCTCACCAAGCTTGATAAGTTGAAGAGAGAATTGGGGATGGGACCTGTAAAACTGTTATTACGAAGACTCAACACTTGGAGTCTGGAAAAGACACCAATCCATGATGGAAAGCTTCCGGTCAAATCATTGTAAGCGAAACTCAGGAATTTGAGCCGGCGCAATTGCCCTAATTCATTTGGCAGATAACCACGAAAACTGTTCTCACTGATATCAAGATACATTAGGAATGAGAGATTTCCTATATGCGGCGGAACGGTTCCTCCGAGACTCATATGTGAAAGGTTGAAGGTTGTGATTCTATGACGGCGTGCACTGCAAGAAATACCAATCCAACTGCATACTGGGTATGAAATGGACCAATTATCTGCCAAGACACCTCGAGGATCACTGACATGAGCTTTAAATGCAAGAAGAGCTGATTGATCCGTTGTTAAGTTTCTTACGGCTGCCGTAGCTGAGCCAGCCATGAAACAGTGTAACAATAACATCGGAACAAGGTAGGAAAAGCTCATATTGGCTTTTCTAAGCTAATTAAGGGGTAAGGGAGATAGATATAAATAATTTTAAAGCAAAGAAAAATAGCTTACTTCTGTATACAAGAGATTCATCATGATGAGTTTGCTATTTTACTTCTCTAATTTTTTAAATTATTTATATATGTCTCACTCAATCTGTAATGGAAGTTCAAAATAAAAAAGACTTCACACAGTATTGTGTAGAATCACGCAAAGTGGAATATGAGCAAATTCATTTTCATAGACTTACCAACTACCAAGTAAACGCGGGTGTGCGAATCAATCCTTTGTTGTCATAATTTATTGATTATTAAAGGATATAATAATACTAGATGAAAAAGAGTTTGTGTGTGTCTATTTTTAAAACCGGCGTCTATTTAACTTTTTTATAAATCTTCAGAGTGTGTGAGTACAATAAATTTAAAATTGTATGAGTGTGAGACTTAACAATTCAAAATTTAAAACTTAAGTTGAAATAACCTAAATTTTTTTTTTCATAGTATGAAGTAATTATAATAGTCAACGGTGACGGCCGGCCAACTCGTAAAGTAAATTGAGGGGTCCATGCAATTTATCTGACCAAATCTTTTACCATCTTCGGGTCCCGCTATTACTGTCTCCACAAAATTGCAGCAAATAATAAAATTAGACAAGCGAGAGTGCAGGGAACCTGCACCACCCGAGTAATGAGATGATATCATGGGTTGGCGTCGGTCTTCATTTGATAAAAATTAATAAAATATTTAAATTTTTTATTTTTTTATTATATAATGACTACCTAATACCTATTTTACAATATATTTAATTTTTTATTAATTACTTTTTAAATTTATTTTAATTATTTTATAAAATTTCATGAATAATTGATATTTATATTTAACATAATCCAACTTGATATTTTACCAAACATAAGATAATATAATATAATCTAAATTAATTCAATCTAATTTAATTAAGTCCAATCCTAATAATTAAGTCCAATAAAATCATGCAATGCCAAATGTAGCCTAAGAGCATAATGCTGAAGGTTTTAAAAATAAATGTCAACAATCAATCTCTTGATAGACAGTTTAAATGAGAGTAAGGATATTTGTGTGGCCTACATATTATTATTATTATTATTACTGTTATTATTTGTTAAGTTAATGATAACTCTCTACAAGATAAGGAAGGTTAAAAATTACTCCAGAACGTAAATATATTTAATTCATTTTTTTTTTGTTTTGAGCACAAGGTATCTTGGGGAGGGTCCCAACTGTGGGAGGTACCTTTAAGTTCATACCACAACCCAGATTAAAAGTCTCCGCTCGAACCGAGAGGCACAGGTTCTCCCAACAAAGGTAACTTCCCTACGACTCGAATTGAGGAGCAAATCCAATCAAGCCACTTAAGGAGACTTCATTGCCAGTAGAACCAACACTTTATTAAATCTATTTGATTCATAAGTGTTAAAAATGGGACTCAGCTACCTTGCAACAGTTACAAGGTACCACCAAGTTTTGTCTTTTATTGATTTCAGTCCTTTACCATTGGATTTAATGAAAATGTAGCTTTAATGGTAGAGATTTGTCCATTTAAATATTAACATCACACTCCCTGATATTTATTAAAAGCACAAACAAGTTAAACAATTAAAAGTTTTAGCACATAAATCCGGATTGTTTACAATTTATATTGTTTAATTAGTAGTGAGTATTAAAAATAAATTTAATTTTTAATATTATTTATTTTATTTAAAAGAATAAATTTTAATATTATGTATTTTATTATAAATTTTTAATATTATTTATTTTATTAAAAATAAATATTATTTAATATTATTTATTCCATTTTATTTAATATTATTTAGTCATATGCTTATTATTATCTTTATTCTTTCAAAAAGCTAAATAACATTAAATAAAATAAAATAATCAATAGGAAGTCTTAAAAATAAATATTATTTTTAATTTTTTTATTTAATATTATTTAATCATAGGCTTATTATTATATTTATTCTTTTTAAAAAATAATATTAAATAAAATAATCAGTAGTGAGCCTTAAAAATA
>MKYO02016010.1:86220-151294 GCA_002013955.2 Citrus medica
TTTATTTTATTTAAAATATTTTTAATATTATTTATTTTATTTAAAATATTTTTAATATTATTTATTTTATTTAAAATATTTTTAATATTATTTATTTTATTTAAAATATTTTTAATATTATTTATTTTATTTAAAATATTTTTAATATTATTTATTTTATTTAAAATATTTTTAATATTATTTATTTTATTTAAAATATTTTTAATATTATTTATTTTATTTAAAATATTTTTAATATTATTTATTTTATTTAAAATATTTTTAATATTATTTATTTTATTTAAAATATTTTTAATATTATTTATTTTATTTAAAATATTTTTAATATTATTTATTTTATTTAAAATATTTTTAATATTATTTATTTTATTTAAAATATTTTTAATATTATTTATTTTATTTAAAATATTTTTAATATTATTTATTTTATTTAAAATATTTTTAATATTATTTATTTTATTTAAAATATTTTTAATATTATTTATTTTATTTAAAATATTTTTAATATTATTTATTTTATTTAAAATATTTTTAATATTATTTATTTTATTTAAAATATTTTTAATATTATTTATTTTATTTAAAATATTTTTAATATTATTTATTTTATTTAAAATATTTTTAATATTATTTATTTTATTTAAAATATTTTTAATATTATTTATTTTATTTAAAATATTTTTAATATTATTTATTTTATTTTATTAATATTATTTAGTCATAGGCTTATTATTATATTTATTCTTTTTTAAAAGATAAATAATGTTAAATAAAATAAAATAAAATTACACTTTAGAAATTTACTAGCCAAAACATATAAACTTATAAATAAATGTAAAAAATAATATTAAATAAAATAAAATTACATTTTAGAAAGTTACTAGCCAAAACATATAAATTTATAAAAAAAATGTAAAAAAATAATATTAAATAAAATAAAATTACATTTTAAAAGGTCGTTAGTTAAAGCATATAAATTTATAAATAAAAAATAAATAAGAAAGAAAATAAGGGGTTTAATGAAATTTAACGTTGACAAAAATTAGTGGAGCTGGACCCTTAAAAATGATGCCAAAAAGCTCGGGTATGTGTAGTTATATGTTTAATCCCTTTTGACATCACATAGTTATCAAAAATAAATATAGTTAAGCAACTATCAATCTCTAAGCTAAGGTCTGGTTCCAATAGTGAAGAGGGGTTTTCTTAAGCCTAAAATTTTGGTCCGAACTTCAGTAAATGTGGATGTTAATTGAGAAAAAAAAAATAGCAACTACCAATCTTCTTTGATTGTAACAATTAAAAATAACAAAAATATAGCATACTAATGATATTTGATCTCCTTAATTTATGGTCTTCACCCCCATTTTCCAATCAATTCCATGTATTTCTAAAATTACATTTTATCTATCTTTTTCTAATTTTCATCTCTCAAAAAAAAAATTTGCTTAGTTTTTTATTGAATAGAATTGAAAAATTATTGGAATATGAATTAAAGATAATGACTAATAGAAGCAATTCAATCGAAAAGAAAGCTTGCTCAGTTTCATATATTACCAAGGATTGTTGCATGCTTATAAACTCATTGGAGCTGACAGAACCCAAAAATCTCTCTGAATATTAAGAAGTACCTGTACTCAAGTCTTGTTGAATTATTTAATGAAAAATTATAACAAAACCAACAAGTTATCTGAAATTCCATTTATTACAAATCTGGAAAATTATTTTAAAGAGCTTAACAACTAGAAGTCCCAAAGCTTAAACAAAACTTTTAATTAAAGAATAAGAGCCTTTCCACCATCAAGTAGGCTGACTTTAAAAAATGAACAGTACAACTTCTTTGAACCCGGAACCACGTGGGTGGAAAAGTAAGTAAAAAACATAAAAATAGAGGTGAGTGATAAGTCAGTGAGTGGAGTGTTTTCATTAGAAAAATATAATATAAGCACATGTTTACAGCATTAACAACTGGGAAAACAAATTTTAAAAAAAAAACAAACAACGTACCGAAGGTAATAAGCTGGTCATACATCCATGATGCTACATCTGCATAGGCAAAGTAAGGAAATATAAAATAGAGTGGCCATAAAACTCTTACAATTAAGATGAAGAAATGAAAATTATAATAAAACTCACTCTCAAATAGCAGATATTCAAAAATGAAGAACAAGAGATGATTCAATGTTTTTGTGATTTGCGAATTGAGAGCTCAAGATATCTTGTGTGCTTTTTGTTTTTGCTTGTTGGAGAGTTTGAAAATGAATTGGATTTGAGTTTATATAGTTTGAGCTCAAAAACTAGCCATTATGGACATTTTGGTCATAACTGGCTTATCGTTTATGGACATCCGGTTAGCCGCTTAATGTTACCGTTACAGCCACAATTTTGAATTTCTGAACATCCGGTATGCCGCTTGTGAAATCCGGTTAGCCGTTTAAGTTCCATAAACATTATGCCCGAATCCGGTCTACCGTTTGTCAGGATCCGGTTAGCCGCTTGCTACAGTAACTACTACAGTGAAATATTTTTTAAATTTATCTTTTGACCCCAAAACTTTATAAAACTGTATTATAACCCAAAACATTATGAAATCTTTCAAATAGGTCCATTTTTAGAATTTCTCAATAGTGCTTTGTCAATCCCAAAACTTTCTAAAATTATGATTTTACCCAAACTATGTGAAATTATAGAATGACCCAAAATATTTAAATAGTTTCAAATATGTCCAAATCCGAAATTTCAAAACAACATCAAATATTTTAAAATACTTTCATTTTAGTCCAAAATACTTTAATTCCATAACATTATTTTCTTATTGTAAAAGCACAATTCATAAATCTTTATTTAATCAACACATATAGTTTGTTATTATCAAAATCAATATCTATAGCCATATAGGCTAACAGTACAAGCATGAGCAGAGCTGCTTCCAAAAGGCTAAGTGTTCAGGCATACGGCCCAAAATCTATTGTATGCCAGAAGGGTCCCGAAAGCCAACATCTAAATCTGCATTTGATCAGGAAAGAGTACGTGCAAGGTAGTACAAAAGCTACTAACCAGAACACAAATTTGTTCTAAATGTGTAGTTGGAAATTTATCTCACTACTCATCAGACTAGTTAGTCATAGAAAATTACAATTTTTGGAATAAATAATTATTGTTCAGAACTTAAATAAACTCTAAACTTAACACAAAATAAATACAGTTTCAGTTAATATAAAAATTTTGGTTCGGGAGAAGAAATTACAACTCTTAATTAAGGTTAGCCAAAGGTAATATAAAAACTAAATTCTGGAAGTTATTAAATTACTCCTCAAAAATATGATCCAGAGGCCAAACATGATGGAGCAAGGCGTAGCGAAAGCGGAATTGATTGGATGGGGAACACTAGATATCGTTTTAGTACTGGACCAAATCAACACGATTAGCTTACGCTCTAATGGAAGCATGTGATTAGATATCATTCTAACCCAAACGACTAAATGAAAACAACTAAATGAGATTTTTTATTACGCGTAATGGGAGATTAGATGACGCTTTAATCCAAACGACTCTACAAGAGAGATTTTGATAGATAATACCCAGAGGAATTATAAAGAGAGATTTTATTAAATAACTAAATATGAACCTCTCTATTTATAATAGAGTAAAGTCACTTCCCTAAGTTAACTTAAAAAGGGAAACTAAATCACAATTATACTAGATATAAAAGTTACTCTCGTAAGTTAAATAAATCTCATACCTTAATGAAATAAAATAAAAATAAAAAGTACCTAAAATAATAAAATTCCATAATATACTCTAATGAAAATAGAAAGTCCTTAAATAATAAAATTCTAAAATCTTAGAATAACCTAAATTAACTTCCTACATCAAAACACTTAAGAAATTATATACCCTTTATAGCGGTGACAAACACTAAGCTGTAATACTAAAAAATATGGATCATATAATAAATTAACAACTAAACAAAAATTTCAACACAGATTATATTAAAAATAATAATAATAATAATAATAATAATAATAATAATAATAATAATAATAATAATAATAATAATAAAACCACTAGCTAGTTCAATTTAAGGTTTAATAAAACTCTGACCATTTTCTTTCGATAACAATATAAGAATATAATTATTATCTAGTTCTTTTCAATCTTACATTTAACTAATTTTATTGAACTAAAAGACAATGTCATACATGGCTAAAAGGAATTTATGGATTATACCAATACTAATGCAAACATTATCAAAACAGATGCTTAAGAATCAATTTTAATAAAATAATACAATTTGTTGGAAAATATTCTACTCATAGATTTAGTCCTCATCAATCCTGATTTGCTGCAAGATCCTCTGGTTGATTAGCAACAGAAACTCCTTCTATAGAGTAGAGAGAAATTATAAGGAACTACGGCAACCATAAATAAAGAACATAAACTCAAAACTGCACATAACACTTCACCCAATTCCAATAAACCCCCCAACGACAGCCACTTCCTTGTTCAAGAATCGTTTTCAAGCTTCTTGTTTCCTCCAAACTTCTTCAGTTTCATGAAAACTCAGCGGACACACCTTAGTTCTCTTCCACTGCACTCATTCTTTTTTTTTTTTGTTCTCGTTTCTTCCCTCTCTTTTGTTTAACACACACGTTACTTAATAACAAAAGCTTCCACTATAGCACGACCAATAACTAATACAATTCAAATATAAAGGGGTTGTCCCAATCTACAATTCTTATCCAACTTAACTCAGTCTCTAAATTAAATTTGAATTTAAAAGTTAATACAAATTCAAAATATTAAAAGAGATAAAGACATAAGAAATCAGAATGTTCCAGGAGCAGGCTGATAGAGATCCAACACCTTTGCATAGTGCTGATGGATATATATTAAATTCGTAAATGTGAAAAGGAGATAATCCAGATGACACAATGAGCAAATGATACACAATGTGTGGACTGCTTGTGATTATAATTAAGAATGTGAATGTGGAAAATAAATTTAGACTGCTTGCAGAGCTGCAGGTGGTCATTTGCAAACCAAATACCTGGTGTAAATCAAAATCTTGTGCAATAATAGATAATGATTGATTTTGTATTAAAAGCTGACCTATTTAAAACTGACATGATTAATCAAAAGGTTTTGTGCAGATAGGCCATAATTTGCTGAATTCCCGGGATTATAAAGAGTTTACTTTCATTTTCCATCACAAGAGATGTAGAATAAGTAGTCGGCTGTGTGAATTTCAATTGCGAGGAATGACAAGTTTGCAATCATATTACCACATAAGAAGGTTACGACAGTACAGATTATTTTTATTATGACTTCAAAACATACACAAGATTGCATACCGTATTGAATTCCCTGAAATGACAAAAAGGAAAAGCAGCCCAAATGGCAACAATTTTAATTATTTAACCACAAAATTATGCCAAATTTTGTTGACAGTGTGTCGAACCTCCAAGAAATAAGTAGAAACACCTCGGTTTGAAGTCTATGGAGTTGTTGCAGGAAGAAAAAAAAATAGAATCAGTGACGTGCAATCGAGATGCAATCATTCACATACGAAGATTCTTGCTTAGTAGTTAACCTTTGGAGTCGGTTGAAACCAATTCTAAAAGCCTGCATAGAGAAATAATCAAAGTGAATAAATTTAAATCTCTAATACGCTGACTGTAAAAAGAAACCCTGCTTACGTCTACTGAAGTTTCTTCCTTATAAGCCAAGCAAATACCCCTTATTGTGTGTATTGGATTGTATAGTTTCAGAGCCCCAATATGCCCACTATAAATTTACACAAACTAATTATTGACATGCACGCTCATTAACACCCCAAGTTCGAAATTCTTGTGAAAAACCTACCTCAATGAAAGAAAACAGAGTTTGTGTTTGGTAAACGAGAAAGTTAAAATGAAAGAGAAAGAAAACGTTGATAATCTGGAAACTATTTCTTATTATTATTAATCAATGTATTTACACTCTTATATAACGAGTATCAACTCTTTGTTAACTGGGTTGTTACACATGCACGTAGTAGCCCTTGTAACGGAAATAACAGATAGAGCCACGTCAACTAGCTTGCTATAACAAACTGAGCCAAGGAGCTAATCTGTTACATTACAACACACATTAACAATCATGTGCTCACTTCCTCTGTTTCATCACAATTAATCAGATTCACTAACATCCCCTCTTAAACTAAAATTCCTTCCTTCTTCCCTCATAACTTTCTTTCTCTGCTGTTGTTACTGCTTCACTCATTTTCAGTTTCACCAGCATCCCCTCTGAAACGAAAATGCTTGGGTTGAACATTTAGTTTGCTGCGCAAGTAATGAAACTGATTGAAAGTAAGGGCCTTGGTTAAGACATCTGCTGTTTGATCTTCACTGGGCACAAAACAAACATCGATTTCTTTTGATGCCACCTTATCCCTGATGAAGTGAATGTCCAGCTCAACATGCTTTGTTTTAGCATGATAGACTGGATTATAAGCTAAGGCAATAGCACTCTGATTGTCACACCACATAAGTGGTGTTGTGCTTAAATCAATGTATTTACCCTCTTATATAACGAGTATCAACTCTTTGTTAACTGGGTTGTTACACATGCACGTAGTAGCCCTTGTAACGGAAATAACAGATAGAGCCACGTCAACTAGCTTGCTATAACAAACTGAGCCAAGGAGCTAATCTGTTACATTACAACACACATTAACAATCATGTGCTCACTTCCTCTGTTTCATCACAATTAATCAGATTCACTAACACTCAATCTACACTTAAGCGTTCAATCAGCAGCATTTGGATCTTCGCTGACGATTTGATCTTCATAAACTCCCCTTCAATACAGCTCGTGAATGAGTTTTCTTCTCTGTTCCACCAATAGACTAATTCCCATATGTTTGCCTTGATTCATAGATTGCTCATCTCAGTCGGATTACTCTTAACCGCACGGCCCCGATGATTTTTCGAATCCTAGTTTTTTAGAGTGATGCTATCGGCACATCTCTATAATTATTATAAAACACTAGTTTTGCATTTATAATTATATCTTGATTCAGATGACAGCTAAACTCATTATATTACCAATTTCTTGCACTCCACCCCATCTCATTAATTCTTCATAAATTATTTAAAACTCATCACAAGAATATCTTAAAGCAGAGACCGAGGTTTTACGATTTGTGTGGATTTGGAAGTTGGAAGTTGTGCAGGTGATATTCTAGTAACAAGGGCATGCGGGGTTTAGGTAAACTTGTCCTTTTATGTAATTTTATTCCATGTCTAAACTATGAGTACAGAGATGGGCTTCGTAAGGATATTGAAGGGGTTGTCACAGCTCTACTCTTTTCTTGTTGAGGAGATTGAGAGATTTAGAAGGCTCACTTTCTTTAAACACTAGGCTTTGATGGGCTAGGTTGATTTGTCTATCTTCGGCGGGCTCCGTCCCCATGGCCTTTTGATTTAAAGCCCAATGCCTTACTCATTCACACAATAAATCAAACTTTGTTTCCGTTCAAGTCAGTTGGGGTTTGGCAAATTCTTCGGCCCGGGCCAGGATTGCTAGGTGAAAACCTGAGTCTGATTTGGGTATTTTGAAAATATGGTCGCGTCGGGCTAAGTCCGGTGCAAAACACTCGAGCTCTGGCTTTTTCTGCCATCTTATTTTTATTTATTTTTTTTATATAAATTTATTTTGTATAAACTGATGTAACATAATAAAATTGATTAAATTAAATATCATTTAACTCACCTGATTTATTTATTTTATTTTATATTTTCATTCCACTAATAAATTAATGTCACATCAATTTATACAAATTAAATTTGTACAAAAATTTGTGGTTGTATCATCATTTTTTTTTCTTTTGCATTCTAATATAATTAACGTCAACTACTACAGTTAATTTGTAATGATGTCCCATTTTTTGCAAAATCACATGTGGATAGCTATTTCCTCTCAAAACTAGCGAAGGTAAGAACAACAGATGTAGGTCATATCCGCACACACACGCAAAAAATAAGAAAATGGTGAAATGGGGCTGAAAAATGAGATTATCTGGCATCCTGCTCTGACGCATAAGTCAGTAGGCTGATTTGGTGAGTTTGATGGTTGTAATTGCGTGCTTGCCGCAAATGTTACACCCCTTAGCTCATAAATCAGGATTGGTGACTAGAAGTTGTGTCTTTAGGGGGGTGCGGGGTTCGTATGCTCCGAAGCTTTAGGGTCAAGCAGACATTTGTTTTTAACTTGTCAGCTGCAGTATTCGTGTTTGAAATCATCTTTGTTACCTTAACCTCCCCTCTCCAAGATTTTAAGCCCGCCTTCCTTTGACTGATTCAACTGCGCACGTTAGCAGTAATATATTTTGCCTGGGATCCTTCCCTGAAACAGGCTACATACCAGATCCCGTATCAACATCTTTCAATTCTAAAAACTAATGTCTCCAATTGTTGATCACTCATACGACAACCACGTGAAAAAAAACCCACCGATGTTATTTTTATCTACTATGAGAATGTGTCACGGAATCTTGGACAGATCTAGTTTCTCACCAAATAATTTGCAGTTGGTAATTACGCACGTGTTGTTGGTGATATAAAATAAATTAGTGTTCAAATGCATCATGAGATGCTCTCGACAACGATGAAATATTGTGGTTACGATAAAAACCAAAGACAAATTTTAAAACGACTCTCAGGGGCCCGAGTGCTTTTACTCCAAAATCATGGGATTCGATAATTTTGATGTGAAATAATACTTATCTCGTCTTTGTTACGAAAAAGGTATAGAAGTGTGATAAAAATGACGGGTCCATCGTTTGATCCTAAGTAGTGACAAAATTCAATTCTACGCTAAAATTTTATCAAGAGATGAAAATATCTATTCTGTTTCTTGCTCTGCACTAAAATCAATTGTAAAGTATTACAACTTTTAAGAGATAGAAATCTCTAGTCTCTTTCTTGATCCTAAGTAGTTGCTGGATTGATGTGCATATTATTTTATCATTTTAACGAGTGAAAATAAAAAGAAAAACACCGAGTTTTTTTTATTTTTCCAATTTTAAGTGTAAAAGTTAATTTAAGATAAGTTTATTAAAATTCACATACAAGATATTAATTCCTAACCGATCTCATAACATATTAAAAGATTAAATTATGACATAATATTATAATTATACTATAATTAAATCTCATATCAAAACATAAGATAAGACTATTAATAATCTAATACAATATTATATCAGACATGACATAATATTACATATAATTTATTATTTATTATCCAATTCAACATAATCTTATCCAACTCGAAAGACAAAATAGGTCCAAATTGATTGTCAGTCCCCTTAATTTGTTGGATATCCAGTGAATACAGTATCTACTGCATGGTAAGTACTGTACTGGACGCGTAATACAATTGTGATATTTTTTTAACCTGTGGATTAACCAGAATTTCTCTGCCTATCGATAGTTATTAATTAAATAAAAAATCTTGTTTGAAAAGGAAAGGCAATACGATGACAGCTCTCCTTGTCTCACTCTTTCAACTCTGACAGTCCATTTTTCTGAACTGCAGTGGCTTTCCCTGCTCCCACTTCAACTTGACACTTTGCAAACTTTTTTTTTTTTTTTTACCACACTTCACAAATTCAACTCTGCACTTTTCAGCGATTCGGCTTTGAAACAGATACTAAAAAAAAAAAAAAATTCTCTTAAAGAATTCATCAATGCATTCACCTTAGCATCATCTTCAATGGCCTCCAGCTCCCTCCATCCCCACCCTTCAACTTTACCATTCTACCCCTCAATCTCAACCCCATCAAACTCCAGTCTCTTCCATATCAACTTCCGCTGCAGAACCTTGAAACCCACTTGCTGTCTCTCCATTCATCAATCCAGTGACTCAAGAACAGACACCAACCTCGAAAACGACAAAACTCTCCGTATCGTTTTCGCTGCTGGCGGAACCGGCGGCCACATATGCCCAGCTGTGGCCATAGCCGATGAGCTCAAAATCATTAACCCCACAACTCAAATCCTCTTCATTGGATCGCAGAACGGCATGGAATCCACTTCTGTCCCGTACGCCGGCTATGATTTCGTCTCCGTCCCCACAACTGTTCCTCTGTTTCGCCCCATTTTCTCCCCACAAAACCTCCTCCTTCCTTACCGTTTGATCAAATCTTTGATCCAATGTCATTCCATTATCAAAAACTTCAATCCCCATATCGTAGTTGGCACTGGCGGTTACGTTTCCTTCCCCATTTGTTTGTCAGCGGCTTTGCAGAGAATCAAACTCGTTATTCAAGAACAGAACTCAGTTCCCGGTATTGCCAACTGGGTTCTTTCGTTTTTCGCTCATAAAGTGTTTGTTGCGTTCGATTCAACAATTGAGTGTTTCCCAAGAAAGGATAAGTGTGTGGCCTGTGGGAACCCTGTGAGATTGTCTTTGAGGACTTATGTGTCCAAGGTGGTCGCAAGGTTGAATTTTTTTCCGAGGTTGAAGAAGGAGGACGAAGCAAATGCGAGGGTGGTGTTGGTTTTGGGAGGGTCGCTGGGTGCTAATGCTGTGAATATTGCTATGTTGAATTTGTATTATCAGATGCTGATGGAGAAACACAATTTGTTTATTATTTGGCAGACAGGTGTTGAGGCCTTCAATGAGATGGAAAGCCTTGTTAGGAACCATCCACGTTTGCTTTTGACGCCGTAAGTTACTAGTCTCTGGCTTTTTACTGTTTCCTCAATCTGTATTTTCTTATATGCTGGGATTCATATTGTTTGTGTTGTATTTTGATTGTGAATAATCTCGTGTGGTGCAGTACCTTGGTTTTGATGAATAATTTGATTCGGGGAAAAATAAAATACATGACATAACATTGCTAGAGAAGAATGAAGAGTTAATGAATTAGTGAGCTAGATCATGCTTTACCGTTTGTTAGTTGATGATAATATCAGCAGTCTTTCCAGCTCAAAGTTAGGGAAAATTGATCCTCTTGACCCTGGGAGAAATGTTAATCAGCCATTTTGATTGTGAATTATTAATTAGGTTATTTCTTAGTCATTTTTTCTCCTAAACTTCGACATGCTGAGCCCAGATTCTGCATTTGGGTTCCATTATGCAAAATGAGAGACTTGTCAATTCTAGTGTAAAGAAAGATGGTCGGCCTGATTGCTAAAGTGGTGATTACTCACGAAGGCAATATGCCAACTAAGCAACCTTTTGCTCATTTTCTTATGGAGTAAATTTCTCACCACTGCAAGTCAAAAGAACGGCCCCCGGGCCTATGATTTCTATATGAATGAGGTAACGATCATATGTTCCCCCAAACTATAATTTGGTGGAGTGAGTGTCTATCTTTAGGAAGATAAGAAAGATCTAGACTTTTCAGACTATAGGAGTTTCAGCATGAAGCAATGCAGCTACATCGTTGTGATGGACAGTGGATGACCATGCCAACAGTGCACTGTTTGGCCAATCTTAGACTCTGCCTTTTTACTTACTCCTGACAGTAAATTGCTTCAAACATCCAATTCCCTGACAAGAAGCTTTCTGCACAATGTTCCTGGTTTTCCCTGGACACTACTTGAACTCAAGAAGGTGATCACTCTTGATGAAATGGCTGTGGACATAATGAATGTGGCAAAAGCCCTCACTATGGCAGAGTTCTACCAATGAGGTTCAATAATGTTAATGTCAAAAGAACTGATCCCAAATCAATTTACATTTGCTACTTTAATTGGCCTAGGGTTATTTTGTTTTCTTTTTATTAATCCATTTGTTCTTTTAACTTTCACCTCATGTTCCAAACCATGGTATGTTTTCTCAATTTCATTTTGAACTTAGGGCTTCCAATTTTTTAAATTAGTTTTCTACACCCACCCCCCCGGGCCCCGTAGTTATTTTTGGAGTTTATTTTACCTAGGTTTCTATTTCCTTGTTATTGACATACCTATGCAATTATTTATTGAAGGTTCTTGCATTCTATGGATTTGGCATATGCAGCTGCAGACCTCATTGTCTCAAGGGCTGGTGCAATGACTTGTTATGAGATCTTGGCTACAGGGAAACCTTCAATTCTGGTAACTGGGGCAACAAATATTTTCTCCTCTCTAATAACATAAATCTGAGTTATGAGCTCTTTTGTGTGATACACTAGTTTAATCATATGCATTTTTTTTGATAAATTTTTAATTCTGGTTTGGTTGTACTTCAACTTTCCAGTTTGGTTTTTTTCCCCCCTCTCCTTGCCCCCCTACAAATATGATTAGCTATCTTGATGGATCATATAACCAAAAATTCCCTCTTTTAATCTGTAGATACCATCACCAAATGTTGCAGAAGGACATCAATTCAAAAATGCATCCTTAATGGCAAAATTAGCGGACTCAAGAGTTATTACTGAAGATGAACTTGATTCGATTACCCTTGAAACCACTATTGAGGAGATACTAGGTACATTTTATGTTTTGCTTGCAATGCTGATTACTGTATGTAATTACTTTATATCCTGCTTCTGTATCTAAATACCTTTGAGACTGTATAAATTCGTAGAAATTTAGGCTGGTAGCAGTGGTTTTCTTCTTTCAAGAAATAGGAAAGGCTTTTCCTTGGTTATATGAGATTCTTGTTAACTGACCTGCTACAGTTTCAGTTACCTGTTTCTGTGACAGTATCTTATGATAACATAATTATATCCTTTTTTTACAAAGATTTGATGCTGTCATGAAAGAAGGCAGTAAATGCATATGGCCTTTGTGAAACCTTTCAGTGTACACCTTGATGAGGCATATAAAATGTTTTCAAGTTCTTATACTGTTTTGGTGACAGGCAATGAGGCTCTAATGGCAGAAATGTCTGAAAGGGCTCTGAAAGCTGCGAAGCCAGGTGCCTCTGCAGATATTGCACAACACATTCTTTCTCTGGTTGAATCATCAGTATCAAAGACGAGCAACAAAATATAGTTGATGG
Source organism: Citrus medica (assembly GCA_002013955.2). Lineage (NCBI taxonomy): Eukaryota > Viridiplantae > Streptophyta > Magnoliopsida > Sapindales > Rutaceae > Citrus > Citrus medica. The sequence continues at coordinate 99,197 of MKYO02016010.1, forward strand.
ATGAAGTTTTTAATGCGTTAAAGTTGCTCCAAATATTGGGAATCATCACCAGTACACGTTGCCAATTATAGCCATGCTCGTGGCCATACAATTCCGCACATGCCGTTCGTGAGGCAAGGATTGTAGGGTTATTTCTTCTCCCACTAACTCTAGAACTGATCTTGACAAGCAGTTTTCACACAACTGAAAAACTTAGTAAAAAAAAAAAAAAAAAGCATTTTGGTTAAGAAAGATTTTCGGACATTCCAATACGGGGGAACTTGATTGTTAGATGTAGAAGACAGTGGAATACTTCTTTTCTTGCGTGTGGAATGAAGTTGAGAAATTCATTTTCTGTCCTGTAATCATCCGATATTTATAATCTACATATCGATTTGGTTCAGGACCTTATGATTTGTATCATCTTTTTTATTGTAAGAAGCAACTGAATCGGCTGAAAGTAGAACGCCATCAACACAGCAACTCTTATGACAATAAGCTTTCACATTTTTGTTGTCTGCTGGTCATTCATTGTGATATACAAATATTCTAATTGATAATTTTAATAACTTTCTTTAGAAAAAAAATGTGAAATAGCATAAATCTCTCAGAAGCCAAAATATCCTATAACATCGCAGTTTATTTTTTTAAAAAAAAAAAATTAGATCCTGTACTGAATTAAGTTGTGCCAACATTTTCATAGTCTCACGTTATGCGTGTGTTTATAGTATCTTGCGTGGCGTGTGATAATTTTTTCTCTTTTTTCTCACATGGATGGATAAAGGATCAAAAAAAAGGGGGCCCCATTCGGCATTCGGTCACCAATTAATAACTATAGCTTACACGTCACCGCCAGCACGTACTTAATATAAACCATTGAAAAAATGAAAACGGAATACAGAATGATCTTTTCGTTCTTCAAATTGGAAGCAAAACTGGAAAAAACGAAAACATTCAAATCAAAATGTTCGTTCTCGGGTACCAAAACGGCGCCGTTCTTCACATTAACAATCCGGCAGGCTCCAACCCGAGCCCTCGGGTCCGGGTACGAGTCCGAGTCGTTCCATTGAGGGCATTGTACGCGCACCGTGGCGTGACAGAGAAGAAACCCAGCAATGTCGTCAGGAACAAGCCTAAGAGAAAGATCTGTACGGCCGACGAGCTCCATTACGTCGCCGTTCCGAACTCCGATTGGCGGCTCGCTCTCTGGCGGTACCTTCCTTCGCCGGCGGCTCCGCAGCGGAATCACCCGCTGCTGCTTCTGTCGGGAATTGGAACTAACGCCATTGGCTATGATCTTTCTCCTGAGGTCCCTGCTTCTCTTTTAAGTGTCTATTTATTTCCTTTTTTGATAATACTTATTTATTTTTTAAAAAATATGATAATTCTCTGTGTAATATGTATATCAGAAAAGATTCTTGATGTGAGAATAAGGTGTTATATATGGCCAGATTGAAAATAAAAGCTTGTGTGCTAGGAGGGAAGCTGTTCTATAGTGTTTCATGTACGGAGAGTGAGAGGACGTTGCTAGTCTTGTCTTTGCCTACTTCCGATATAATCCATGGCTTTCTCTTTTTAGGAAAATTGATGTTGCATGTTGTTGTTTTCAGTACTCTTTTGCGCGCTATATGTCTGGCCAAGGGTTTGATGCATGGATTCTTGAAGTTCGAGGTGCTGGGCTGAGTGCACACAGGGTGGAGTTCGGAGAAGGTAAGAAGCCTACTTTCCGGTTCGTGAAACCTGACTTATTCTGCTGCTAAAATGATGAACAAATGGATTTTTGTTAATGCAGATTCTATGATCGCTTCCGCCAATGCGAAAAGCACAGGGGGGACCACTCTATCCAGGGAATCACAGTCAAAGTCTCAGTTAATGGAAACTGTTATGCAATCATCTCAAAGACTTTCAGGCCTTGTGAATGAGGGTTTGTGGCTTAATTAATTGGATATTTTTCATTATTCCATCTTTGTGAAATTGAAATGACCAAATCATTCTGACTTACAAGTTTATTAAAATTGTTATTCTAAAAGGTGAAGAGCCAGATGCACCGCAGTTTTTTGACCTTCAAGAGAGGCTTTCGACATCACTAGAGGATTTCCAGGAGCAGCTGGACCTGATTGTAAAGAATGATTGGGACTTTGATCACTACTTGGAAGAGGATGTGCCTGCCGTGGTGAGGTGACAATTCTTTGGTATAAATGAAAATATATAACAATTTATTTCTGAGATGATTTCCAAAATTTCATCTTTTGTCATATTTCTTACTTAACACTATCGAATCACTGGTGACAAATAAACTGATTACCAACTATTATTTCCGTCATCTTAGATGGAGTATATAAGAACCCTAAGCAAACCTAAGGATGGCAAGTTGCTTGCTGTTGGTCACTCCATGGGGGGCATCTTGCTATATGCCATGCTTTCACGTTGTGGTAAGATATCAAATTATGCTTGTTATTTGCTATTATTACGTTATTTAATGTTTGTTAACTAAACTATCTGCATGCTACAGAAGCAGAGTACTCCTGGAGCATTATTTTTTATACTTTTTGAGTTGATGTTGATAACTTCTGGCTTTGATTTTTGTCTAAGCGGAGTGTAGAGCATCTAGTTTATTGTTTCTTTCTTGTCTTCTCGTGATTGAAATTAAATTAGATGGGGTCAAAAGGTGACTTCAGAATTTTGTTGAAACCTGGAACTCATAAAGTTTTCTTGAATTTAAAATAGAAATAAAATGAAAGGGATGGAAAGAGAATTACTAAAGTCTAATAATGCTAATTGCTTTCCAAATTTTGTTGTTTATGGTTATCATTAACATAATTTAAGGAGATAATTTAAATGTTTTAAGTTAAATCTATGTATATGAAACCTCAGAACAAGAGAGTATGACCGAAGTTAAGGTCATTTTGGAAGTCATTCACACAGTTTATGTTGGTCGTTCACATAATTTAAGGAGATAATTTAAATGTTTTAACTTTTTTTAATATTTGAGTTCACATAATGCTTTGAGTTCTGAAGTCGACAGTATGTAATGGGCATTTAAATAAAGAAAAATTGTCCAGTTTCTCAGGAGAGGAAGTTGAAAGCTTGAGGAAAGTTGAATTATTTTGTTAACTAAAAGCTCTAGAAGTACAACTGCCAATGAACCAAGCTGCATATGCATTTTCTATGATAGAGATCAAGTACCTCTCTTGGCTTTAGGTTTCAAGCCTATTGCTTAGTAAGCAAAGTGAGTTGGTAGGTGTTTAGCCATTGTATTAACATATTGAAGTTCTTTACTGAGTGAACATTGTATCGATATGTTCGTTTTAACCTCAGCAAAGCCAAACAAATATTAACCATTTGAGAGTTTGGTTCCACAGCCATGTTAGTCCTTGAATAATTATTATTCATGTCTTCTGAACTGTGCCAATTTTAAAGGTTTTGAAGGAAAGGATTCTGGATTTGCATCAGTCACTACTTTGGCATCATCGCTTGACTACAGGCCTTCAAACTCATTACTGAGATTGCTCTTACCTCTGGTGAGTATTGCAGAAAATTGATTGGTTTAAACAGCCTTTTGAGTTTTATGACCAATATTTCACATCTGAGCAAATAAAATACCAGGAGCTGATGTTAATTCATTCTGCTGAACAGTCAGACCCTATACAGGCCCTAAACGTTCCAGTTATCCCCCTGGGGACTTTTCTTGCTGCAATTCATCCTTTCGCATCTCGTCCTCCCTACGTCTTGTCTTGGTTAAAACTTCTAATATCTGCACCAGATATGATGCATCCTGAATTATTTGAAAAGCTTATTTTCAGCAACTTTGGTTAGTACAAAAACAATTTATTTTCCACAAGTGTTTTTCAGCATAAAACTTTAAGATAATTAAGTTCTCAATAGTACTCAAACTAACTTAAAAAGATATAAAAGAGAAATTCAAAAATAGGAGTATTTCCTGTGCTTTTCAGTTTCCAATTCTTATTCTTTTTCAAGGAATTATGTGTATGACATTATGATATTTTTCATAGGCAACATACCCACTAAGCTTATCTCCCAGCTAACAGCAGTCTTTCAAGAGGGTGGATTATGTGATCGGAGTGGAACTTTCTTCTACAAGGACCATATAGGCAAAACCAATGTCCCTGTGCTGGCACTTGCTGCTGACCAAGATCTAATTTGTCCAACTGAAGCTGTCTACGGTACAATATTAGACACAATCTTTACATAAACCTATGCTCTTCACTTACCTGTGAATGACCTTTTTTTACCTCTCCCTTCAACATTCCTCTTTCCTTGTTTTCTTTCTCACTATGATACATCAATCGAGCAGAAACTGTGAAACTTATTCCCGAGCATCTGGTCAGTTTCAAAGTTTTTGGAGAACCTAGAGGTCCACATTATGCTCACTATGATTTAGTGGGAAGTCGTTTGGTATGAACCAAATCCTATGTTTATATTCAGTAAATTTATGCGGATAACAACTCTTTTTTTTTTTTTTTCCTTTTCTTGCAGGCAGCATATCAAGTGTATCCATGTATAATTGAATTTCTCACACGTCATGATATGACATAATTTCTCACTACTTCACTCTTTTATCTACGAAAGTAAGAGGCCGAGGAAAAGAAAGACCTCCATGGCAGAAGTTCTCATTCTTTACTAGTACATACATGAACTTCTGTTTACATTTGTACATGAAATAGCACCACAGTTAAACAGTACAGCAAATACAACTGAAAAAAGAAAAAATGGCAGCAAATTTCCCATTTGCACAACATATAGGAACTTTGAACGCTTTGCATGTTAATGTCAATTCCAGTCTTGAACAACTGTTGTCTGAAGTGTATTATATTTATTAAATCCAGTTCGCTTTTTTTAATTGGAGCATAGTTTTCTTCTTTAAGCTCTAAAATTGCCTGCGACTGGATTCGACAATCTTGTTGGCTTACCAATACTACCAAACACACAATTGAGGACAGATGGAATTCAATCATTAATCCAACTGTAAACAGTTGGAGCAACAGAAATATAATCATATGACTAATGTAAATGGACAAGTATGACAATAATTTTCAATCAATTCCATCCTCATAAACTCAATAATTTCAATCACGTCATATTGCCAGGTTGCTAAAATTGGCCCATCATCAAGAGGCAAATTGAGGTTGAAGCTTCTCACACAAAAGAATGAGGAATTCTTGCTTATGTATTTAAAATAATAATCTATACATCGGGTAGAGGGATAAAATCATTCATTTGAAGAACACCTGCACCGAATGAGATGCAAGAAATCCTCTGGGTTCTCTAGCATCGGTTCACCACTGCAGCCTTGCAGACAGGGCAAGCATTTTTCTGGGAAAGCCATTGTTTTATGCATTGAATGTGAAAGCTGTGCCCACAATCTAGCTTCCCCATCTCATCATCTGCTTCGTATTCCTCCTGCACAATAATGAGACAAGTATAGGCATACAATGAATCATTAACAGCCAAACAAATAAAACTTAAAAGGAAATGCTCAGATGCATATACAATTTCACCTGACAGATGGTGCATTTCTTATCAGCGTGCAAGGGCAAATGAGATGATAGATCATTTATAATTGAGTTCTTAAGTTTTCTAAGGCATTGGCCTATCTCATCTTCTTTCAGTCCAGTACTCACATAACCAATTCTGTCACCCAGTTCAAGCAGTTCCTGCATAGAGGCATCCGGAACAAGAAAATTCTGATCATGACACGGGTATTTTGTCATGCAAACCAAAAATAAAAATAAATAAATAAAAAAGGTTGAAGACGGATATGTTCTGCAAGGAGAAACAGCATACCTCATACGACATGTTGTCAACATCAAGCCTCCAGTCACTAAAGTGATCATGAGAATCTACTCTTCCTCCCATCAGCAAACTATTCTGGAGCATCATCATCTGCATCCAGCAAGCACCAACTTAAGATGCATCTTAGAGGCCAAAAACCACATAAACGTACTTCACACGAGAGATGGCAGAAACCGCCAGTTTGCTGACTTGCAAGCATTGGCATCATATTTCCATATTTCCATGCAATTAATAATATATCTGTCTTTCAGTTCTCACTTCATAACGTTAAAGCTCACTCTACCCTTTTCCTTTTTGGTTGTTTTTTGAAAACATCAAAGAATATTTATTGTCATTTCTAAAAATTTTATGCACAAGATGTACAAGATACATTTTGATAAACTGGACAAAAGGGGATCCAGAAACCCATTCTTCATTTCCCTCTCAATTTCTTCTCATTTACCATATTACTCCTCAGAATACACCCAGTTGAAGACTAGCTCAAAAATGGATTTGAGCAAAGACAATCCACACCTCATTGAAAGAGAGGACCAACTTTCACTCATGAAAGGGCAACAGATGATCATCTTTCAGTTCCTCAAAAGTCCACATCATTCCTTCAGTCATCCATGATTATGGATATGAAGTGTCCGTTCGACCATTAATGTAATATCATTCATCACTGTCACTTCCACAGCCATAATAGAACTTTCAATGAAAAAGTATCAACCTATACTGAGTATTCACCCAAGCCTGTTCTGTTTCTGAAGACCAACGGCCGTGCAGGTATATATCACAGCTCACTGTAAGACAAGAAACTAAGGGCATCTATATGACTTAACAGTCAAAATTATCTAAATTGAGAATCTGGAATTCATATTTTATTCTATCCTGCTTGTAAGAACTAAATCCTACTTTCTAATGCAAATGAGAACTCTTCCATATTAAGTATCAGTGAGTACTACTGCGCAAACACCACCCCTGGGCAATTAACATGCAACCGAAAGAGCTTTTCTTTTTCAAGAAGCCAAGGTCTCTGTAGCTTCAAGGTAAAAGACTTACCATTGAACAAAACTTAACAAATTACCTCAATCTCCTAAGAACTAAGAAGTAACAGGCAACACATGTTAAAAACCATTTAAAATGGAGAGGTACATAACTGCCAAACCAGATACATAGATCATATATAAAAGAGTCATTAATGACAAGTAAATTAACAATCAAAATTATGTTGCAACGTACTCTACTAGATTAATAGAACAGTGGAGATAGAATCAACAAAATACCTACCTCAGCAAGGCCATCAGGAGAAGGATGTCGGACATGACGATAGTACCTAGGTCCAAATACATCCAATTCAGGTCGTGCCAATGCAAAGGGAGAGTCAAAATCCGGAAAAGGAAACTCAGAGTTCATTGTCCGCCTTGCCAAACAACGCTGCAAAGATTCATGGTGCAGGGTAAAGCTTTTTGAAACAAACTTAAGTAAACAAGCAAGCTGTTAAGATTCAACTATAAACCAATAAAACAAACGCGCGCGCAAAAATATAGAATCAAAGAGAATATCATTTTCCAAGTAAAATGCTAATAAAAAGTACCCATCAAGTCCTCCATATTGCCAACTCCTAATTTATATGGGTCCACAAAGGGACCATTTAATCCAACTAAAGGATTTGCATTAGTGACCAAGTAAAACCATCCATGCACACATTTAGAAATAAAAAAATAAATGTTGCTTCGGTTTCCCAATGACATACTTACATTGATGCACCAAGTATATATTTAATTACCCAATAAATCAGAAACCAAATTAAAAATCCCAAACACAAAGGGTCCTGAGGCAGAAGAAAAATTAAGTGATGCAGAAGAAAAATTAAATGATGCAGAAGAAAAATTAAGTGTCCTTAAAGGTTAAAATGGCCAGGATCATCTGAGAGACCAGAAAAAAATAAAATGAAACAATAGTAGTGTTAGGGTTCTGGCGAGAAAAAGAATTAACCAATTCTTTATAGTGGTTTAATACAGTCCTAATTCTAATATAACTGTAGCTTTAATCTCAATAAGAAAACAAAGAATTTAAGATAAGCTAGAATCCTGACGAGTAGAAACGTATTAGGGTTTACTGTAATCGCCCCTCCATAATAATAATGGAAATTTACCTTTTTATTCCCATATGTGATTCAGCATCCATTAAAAAACAAGACAATTGCTTAAAATACAATCTTGATGAGAAAAGAAACATATTCTGGTAAATCATCCACAAAATCTTGAAAAATTAACAGCAGAAATGAAATGAAATTCTAGAATCGGAGGTTCAAAAGTCAACAAATTGGATAAGCAGGATTCTACATACAATCAGCATTAAAATGAAAAATGATTGAAACCAAGATCAAGAGCCAAATTAGCAACTAATATAAGATCCAAAAAAAAAAAAAATTCTTGTATCATCAGAAGGACCTAAATTCAGCATCCACCGCCGACAAGAAAAAAAGAGAAGAAAAGAATGCAGATGGGGAAATTACCTCTCTGTCCCTCTCTCTTTCTCTATCTCTATCTCTATCTCTTTCTCTTTCTCTCTCTCTTTCTCTTTCCCTCTGATGATGATTATCAATCTTTCCTCTTCCGGGAACAACATTCCTTCTGGTTGTAACAACACAATCTACAGAACCAACCACTGCATCTGAAGCTGAAAACCCAATTCCAGGGCCACACCACACATCCTGACCAACCCCGCATGAACTCAAACTGTTATTAGGATTATTATTACTACTACTACTAATATTGCTGTGGTTGTTGTTGCTGCTGCTGTAATCGTTGTTGCAGTTAGTGTTACTACTACTGCTCTTCTTGCTGCTGTTCTTGTGTTTCTTTTTCTTCACTTTCTTGGCATCCCAATCAGCCGACGACCGTATCACCGCCGGCAAAGACACCTGCTGTGAAGCAGCCGCCGTGCAGCCAAATCCCCTGAACGTGTTGTTCAGTTTCTTCTTTGGGGTTAATTTGGCTGCTGCTGCCTCTTGTTGTTGCTGCTGCTGTTGACTCATTTCGCTTCGGGGTCTCTCTTTTATTTGCTCTGCTACTGAATTTGAAGACTCCCCAACAAGAACCGGCATTTTATTGGAGAGAAAATAAACAAAGAACAGATTTTTGATTTAGCTCTGAGGAGCTTTTTCTTTTTTTTTTTCTGAAAAGAATTTTGATTAATAATTTATTATTTAAGTTTGGATTTGTTAGGTGGGTAATGAGTTTTGATTTTTGTCTTTTAACTGAAAATTTCAGAATTTTTTTATTATTTATTGTAAGACTTTTCCTGATAAGTGCTTTGGAATCTGTGAATTAACTTTTACTTTTTGGTTTCTTCTTTACTGCTTTTTTAAGCTAAGTTTAGATGCTTAATTAATTAAATGCTTGTGCTTGACTGGTTATGCTAATCTATCCAAACAAAAGAAGAAAGATCTTTAATTATTTAATTAAATGCTTTGCATTACAAAATTTTGATTCAAATCTATGAATTGAGAAGGGATTTGATTTACAATTATGTGATATTTGTTTTATGATGATTTGTGAAATGAATTTTGTGAATGAAAAAAAGCTAGATTTGTTGGTAAGTGCAGTGGATGCTGCATGAAAAGACCCCACAAAAGAAAATTATAAGGTCAAAAATCAATTTTTGTGTTGGAATTATAAGTTTACAACCACTGTAAAGTGCAAAGAAAATGACATTCCATTAGGCCAAAAACAGTAGCAATCATGTGGGGGCAAAAGCAAAATACCAAGCTTTAGATTTGACTCAAGGGATGCCTTCAATGAAAAGCATCCAATTTATTATGGTGGTGGGGTCTCTGATCAGTCATTTTGCTCTATCCTGTGCACCCTTTAAGAATCATTTTATTTGGTAAAATTTGTTCATCATTGATAATTCATCTTCAGTTCTCCTTGTTGTACCTCTTATCAGTGAATGTGACAACACACAACGCAATGGTAATTAGCGCAATTGATAGATATTATCACTAAATCCCCCCAAGGTTTGTTGTAATTGCATCAATTGCCGCTATTTTTCGACAATTAATGTCCATTAAAGTCAAATTCAATACTATTCAAATTCTCGTTACATAATTTACATAGATATTTGAGTTTTTATTTGACAAAAAATTCAGTGGGAGCTAATTTTATTTTCTAGTCGTAGGTTGTATCATTTTTTATAGTTTAATACACCGGACAGATGTGTCAAACATAAAATCTCACAAATTTAATTCATACTTAAAAATCAATTTAAATGTCGATGGTTATCTAAATTTTATATACTTAAATTAAGATTTATTATCAACCGATGTGAAATATTGTACTTAAGAATCTTGTTATGTGCAATTCAATATTTTTGTCATACTTGTCATGTGATCAAGTAGTGAATAAGAATATTGAGATTTCATATCGACTAAAAACGTAGTTACCTAGTGATTTATTAACCCTAATGAATCCTCCATTCATAAACTGACTTTTAAGAATTAGTTTTACATTATTGATTTGTAATAACTAGTATCAAAGCTTTACACTTTTCTTAGAGATAACCCTTTTTGTGCCAACCCTGTCTCGTGATCTTGATGTGTCACCTAAGTGGAGGTCTTATTTTTCTCTTTTTATTTCTCTTGATAGAACTAGGGGTTTACTTTGTGATTTATTAACCAACCCGTCAAAAGGTTTAAGCAATAGGGTAAAGTTATTCTTTAATTGTATTTTATCCAACATCTCACATTACACCTACGAACATATACAATAAATTCAGATCAACAGTATTTTTTTTCCTTATAAATTCTAATTTCTATGCCTCATACTCAAATTAGATTAATTATCCAAACATACGAACAATATTTTTGAAGTTTTCCATCATGTCCTTTGTATATGACTGCGAGAATGACTAGTAAGCATATTTGTTGGGCGAATGGGCTCATTGTAAAGAAATTATTTTGTATTCCCTTTCAACAAACATGAATTAAACAAAATAAATTAAAAACATTAGAACCGTTCAATTTGCTAAAATTAGTGAGATCTAGTGGCTCCACATCGTCCAGAAACTCTGCGAAAATGTTTCAGAAAAAACAAAAATAAAAAGCCAAACATCCAACAATTAAATAATTATGGCTAAAAAAGAACAAATATATAAGGACAAGATACCAATTTTTATTTTTTTAAATTGAAGGACAGTTTTGCAGTAGAAGATAAAAAAAAATTGTCAAGCAACAAATATAAGAATAATTTGTCACATGAGAAAGAGTGTTAATTAACTAACAGACTTTTTAAATGTCTCTTTTGACTAAAGCCATTAATTAAGCCGCATAAACTATTGGTCCAATGCGTTAATGGCCTCCAACATCTTACTTAGTTTGGTCATGAATGCATGGAAATTACACTGACCCCGATTTGTTATATTATTTTTTTTAGGTAATGTTCCATTAATATATTTGTTTATCCACTTGATCAATGAATGTCATTGTAACAGAAACTTTGGGTTAAAAAAAAATGCATTTTTATTCTCTTTTCGCTTGTTCGTTCACATATATTGAGGCTAACGTCTTAAAAAAGTGAATGAAGAATTAATGATAAACAAATTAGTATAATGGATTGATTCAAGAACTCTGACTATGGTACTTACCGTTATTATTCTCTATAATTTAAGTACGGTCAAATGATAATATTTTATTGACTTTTGATCATCCAACGGGGTCTGACTGCGGTGCAACCGTATCACCGTTGCATCCAGCCGTTGGATCCACGTGAATGAATGGATTTAGTAGGATCCAACGGCTGGGTGCAACAGTGATACTGTATCACCATTACACCATAATTTTCTCCCATCCAACGATATTATGAAAATATTATAGTTGGATCCTAATTTAAGAATAACCTTATTGAGATATGAATGTCTATAATCATATAACATTTATTTGTATATGAATCGTCGTCCATGTGAAAGATGCATTCCACAATATTTATTTATTTATTTATTTTTGTCTATAAAATGATGGAATTGTGATATCATTTGAGGGCTGCGAATGAAAGAAAAACGTGTTTAGCTATATTCGGTAGCCAAGTTGCCGTAGGATTTGCTCGGCACATCTTTTTTTTTTTCAGTGAATTGACTTTTGTTAAGTTCAATTATTAATAAGGTAGTGGATAAGGACTTGGAAATTTTATTTGAAGTTGCTCTATTAGCTTAATCATAGAGGTGGGTGAGGAGTAAAATGACCTCATCTAATTTATGTTACTATAGATAATGTGACTATGCTTTTTTAATTAAGATATACTAATAGTAAACTTTCTTTTTTGTTTAATTAATTTAAATATGGCAAACACAGATCTCTTGAGCTCCCTACGTATGAGGTAAGGTTTCCTTCGTTTGAGCCATTTGACCACAAAATTAAATTTTATTAATAATAAAACTTTTGAGAGCAATCACCATATCATGATGACTTTAATTTTTATTGAATTTTTTTGTAATGAACCAAAAAAAAAAGAGGAATCTAATTTGTATTTTTAACTTTGCTTCCCTTATTTCTACTCGTTCCCATAAATTTTTCTTGATGAATTAGTGTGAACAACAAAGCCATTAAGACTTTTTTTTCTATTAGCAAATTCATCTGAGATATAATTAAATATTGTCGGTGCTACATAGTGAACCTCTTAGCACTTTACTGTATAGATTATAAAAATAATTAGTTTAAGTTACAAAAATAGTATCTTTGTAGTAAACTATTATTTGGTTGAGTAGTGAACATCTCTATGTATCATTTTAAAAATTAATAATTTTGAGTTCTCTTGTTTTCATTAATCATTATAAAGATTTTTTTCCCCTTTAAAAGGTTCGATTGTATGAACAATAAAACTGATTTAAGAGGTTTTGAGTTGAATCTGAATACCAATACCTGTAGATTATAATATAACTCAACAAAGATGATTTGAGGAATTTTGATAATTTTTTTAATTAATTATAAAAGTTAATAGATTTCAGTGGAGGAAAAAAAAATAACAGATTTCATGGATTTTAAATTGTAAATATCAGATAATCATAGTGTAATTGAATATTTGTACCAAAATGGATAAGCTATAACAAATCCATGTATAGAAACATTTGGCCCCTAAAATGGATACATCAATTATAGTGTGGAATGTACTTGGGAGGACAGAGAAATTTACAAATTATTTCACTCAATTAAATTAAAAGCTTAGCCTTGTCTTGGGGGAGGCAAAATAATGAAGGCTATAACTTTTTTTTCCCATAATGCCTGTCCCAATTGCATAATTAATGGTTTGTGAATTAAATTGTCCACACACTGGATGGTATGATTGTCTCTCTAGGAAATCATAAAATCAGCAGTCAACAGTGAGCCAATGAAATGAAAGCAAAGAGTTCCCATTGAGCCCAACATAATTATTCTCATTGGATTATCCCATTAACTTAATTGTTTTGGAATTTCGAAAAATTTCAGTGCATTAATTTCATAGAAATTATTATTATTATTTGTGTGTTTCTTTTTTGGGCGCCAATGAGGCTTTCCCGCTGCCCCCAGCATACCATTTCTTTCTTCTTAAATAGACCATTCAATACGCTAGGACAATAATGCTAGTCCCTACTGAAAAATTTTAAAAAGGCAGCCTTTTCAAAACTTATCTAAGAAATTATTTTATGTGATGTGTTATTGAGCCGGTGGATGATAATTTTGTAAATTTTTGAAATCATTCTGTTACCCTTCACATTGATGAATATCAAATGATGGCAACTTAGATGTTTGCGGATTTTTGAGTTTTATAAAGATGAACAATTTCTACCTCTTATTATTTTAAATTTTAATTTTTAAAAAATGATATATTACAATCAAGAATCCACTTAAAAATTATATCCACACGAATTATAATATTGTCGCGGGACTGATAAAAATGTGTGGTGTGATGAATATTATTTCTAGTGGAAGTATAAATATGTAAGGAATAAAAATAGAAACCATGATAATAAGTGAGAAAATAATGTTTTTGAGAATTGGCATCACGAAAGCAACAAACAAACGGTGGATGGGTTTAGAATTGGGAAAGAGCTGTCCAGGAACAGCTAGTTGATAACAAATATTCATAAATTTGGAATAGCAATAATATGAAACGCGTATAATTTGAAGACTAAAAGATGAGTTAATAGTACATATGGACCCCAAAAATGTTAAATGCCACCCGTGATATTTTGGTACAAATGGGAAAATCGAATTAATTAATGGCTTTATAAGGCAAAAGAGTCAAGAAGGACTCTAAACAAACGAAAATGAAGGTGAGTGCCTAGTAGTTTCTAAGTAACAACCAAAAGAATTGCTGGGTGATTGAAGGATGTGACAATAGCCGATTCATTGATCGAGCCACACCATGTGCAACTAATAGATTATTCATTTGGTAAGAGGTTAATATTATTACTTGGTCTAAGAGTTTTAAATTCTTAGAGCTAATATTGCTCTCAAACATCCTTTCAAGTATAAAAGATTGGACGTATTCATGTAACCCCAGCTTTGTTTTAATTAACATAGAAATTTGTCATTAATGCATGAAAGAAAGTGAGAGCATTATTGTTTGACGCTGTTGTTTAAAATGATTAGATTTACATGAGAGTCCGCAAAAGTATTTTGATTGCGACTTAAAAAGCAAGCAAGGCCGTTGCCATCGATTGCGGATGAATTAGCGGAGGAAAGAGCTGGCAGCCGGCGCGCAATTTGCAAATCATGAGAAAAGATGTCCATTATTTCTAAATAAAGAAGAGGCTGCGAAATGAAGTGTAATTTGGCATGTATCCAAATCAGATAAATTTTGGAGGCATTGATAATGAGTAATGATTTATTTGTGGGTGGAATTTAACATTGTCATTTGATGCATTCTAGTTAATCTAAAATGTGAAAAAAAAAAAAAAAACTAATGGTTAAGTTAGTGTTTGATCAATGAGAAAGAGAGAGACATTATAGGGGTGGACACAACCAAATCTAAAAAAATCGGTTTGATTTGATTTTATAATTTTGATTCGATATAATTTTATTAAAAGAATCGAAATAGTTTAAATTGAGACCGAACCAAACCGTTCGGTTCGGTTTCAGTTTGGTTCAAAATTTCATAACATAAACCGAACCGATTTCAAATGGCATTCTTTCTAAATTTGTAATTACACACACACAAAAAATTACACACAACATCTTCGAACCGTAATTTTTAGATTTTAATTGTTGTTGTCGCTTCCTTGTAGCTTTGTTGCCGTTGTTGCTCCCTTCTAGCTTTGTTGCCGCCGCTGCCGCTTCCTTCTGGCTATGTTGTGGTCACTACCGCCGTCGCTTCCTTCAAGGCAGTCGACTCTGCTGTGGTCGCTAGTCACCGAGCTCTTTAATAGCCTGTTTGGGAGTGCAGTGAGGTAGCTGAATTGCTAAAACCCAACTATTAAGGTGTTTGGTAACACTTGTATATGGACTTTGGCAACTTAATAAAAAAAATTTCCAACTTCTACTCTACAACTGTGGTTTTTACTCTACAGCAGCTGCAACTTAAAAGTTACAACACCTCACTCCCAAACACACTCTAAGCCCCTCACTGCTAATTTCGTTTTTGTTTTCATACACTCATTTTTCCAACAATTTTTTTTTTGTTTTTCTTCAATTATCGAATATACATATTTGCTGTAAATTTTTTATATTTAGTTTTTCTTCACATATAATTGAGTGTGTGTGATTGTGTCCTGTGCGTTCATTAAAAATGGTGAAAAAAAATATTTGTATAATTATAGAATTAATGGTTAAGTTAGTGTCTGATCAATGAGAAAGAGAAAGAAATTATAGGGGTGGACAAAAACGAATCTAAAAAAATTGGTTCGATTTGATTTTTTAATTTTGATTATAGTTGTGGGCACTAACCTGTGTAACTGATCCAACTCGCATGATTTTTTGCTAGTTGGTTTGGGTTGATAAAATGTATGGGGTGGGTTGGGTTGTTAAATCTTCAATCCACACTATATGCAGGTTGAGTTGGCTTGAAAATTTTGAACTCAACCCAACTTGTCAACCCGTGTATGTGTATGTATATGTATATGTGTGCGTGCGTTATTATATAAATTTTGATATTTAGTGTTTTGGATTAAACAAGACTTTAAATTTATGTACTAATAAATTTAATTATGTACTAATAATTTGATTGTTGAATTTTGAAATGTTGGATTTGTTGTAAGGATTTTAATATTTGTGTTTTTTTAATTTTCTAATTAATTAATTTATTTTTGTTTAAACTAAAAAAAATGGACTTTTTCAAAAGCTCAATCCAACCCGCAGTTTCACAGGTTCAGTTGGGTTGGGTTGAATTTTTTCAACCTGTTTTATTAGCAGGTTGGATTGGGTTGATATTCAACCCGACCCACGTCCACTCCTATTTGATTCGATATATTTTAATTAAAAACCGATATACTTTAAAATGAACCGAACCAAATCATTCGGTTCGATTTGGTTCAAAATTTCAGAACTGAAACTAAACCGATTTCAAATGGCCTTCTTTTTAATCATTTTGTAATTTACTAATTTACACATAGGTTTACATGGGATAAGATTTAAAGAAAAGAATTGTCCATTCATGAGACTTTTATTAAATCATTTTTTTATTTACACCCACTATTAATTAACTAATTTATTTTTTAATTATGATTTACTTAAAATTTATTTTTATTTATTATCTATGATCTAATTAAATTGGTTACTTTTACTTCTACTAACTCTTGAGATTAAATTTTCATTACTTATATATTTAATCATTTATCAATAAAATTAACCATTTAATAATTTATTGCATTATTTGATTGTACTAAATTTAATAATCACTAATACAATGTTAAAAATAATCATGAAAATTAATAATACCATTTTATTAATTGATTTTATATAATATTTTTAAATATTTGATAAAAATTAATAAAATATTTAATTTTTATGTATTTTTATTTGTTTATTATATTATGACTACACAATAACTTATTTATAATATATTTAATTTTCTCATTAATTACTTTTTAAAATTTATTTTAACTATGATTATAAATATAACTTAATATAGTCTAATCTGATCATGTACCAAACATGAGACTATACAATGCAATCCAATTTAATTCAATCAAACTTAATTAAGTCCAATCTTAATAATTAGTTTAATTTAATCATACGTGGCAAACGTAGCCCGCGAGGATAATACATTTTTGTTGAATGTTTGTTAAAATGAGCACAAATAGACGTATGTTGAGTAAGAAATTAGGTGGTAAATAACCAATTTCCTCCTTGGAAACTTTTCTGAGATGTAGGATCAATCGCACAGCCTTTTTGAAAGATTATGTTTAATTAAAGTACATAATTTCACACAATCTCTCTTATTATACGTGTCCTTCCTCTGTTTTGTCCTGCCAAAATCCTCAAAAGTTTTAATAACATCTAATAAACCATAGGCAAGTGGCATTTGATTGTTCTCTGTTCACCATCAAGAAGCCAAAATTCACACGCACTTCAATGTTATTTACATTAGGTTCAGTTTGATTTTTTAATAAAATCAAACTGAATCTAATCAATTTGAAGGAACTTGTACCGAACTGAACCCAAAATTTGGTACATTTTGTTTCATTTCTAGTTGGTTTGATTCGAAAATTTGCTTTTTTTTTTACTTATTTTATTTTATTTTCTCCTTTAAATCGAACTGATAACTGAGCTTAGGAAATTTCAAATCGAACCTATATGATTACATCCAAACGCCCTATGCTAATTCACATGGAACTACAAAATTACACTACATGTCTATGATCCAATTATAATATTGCTCATTGGATCATTTATGTGCACAAATGATATAGTACATAATTGTTTTATTATCACTAAGGGTGGGCAAATAAATCCTGACCCTAAAAAAATCGAATCAAACTAGTAATTTAGTTGGGTTTGTAAAAAAAAAAAAAAACTGGTTTAATTATTTAAATAAAAAAATTTCTTAAAAATCAAATAACTGAAAAAAAATTAAATTAAAAAAAAAACAATCGAGTTCAATTTTAGTTCATAATCTTAAAAGAGTTTATTCGGTTTACCCCAATTCAATAAAAAAATCAACTAAATCAAACCAAACCAAATCGGTTGTAATATGTTATAAGCTTTTTAAACTGACTTTTGTTATGAGCCGAACATATTTCACATGTTTCAATTTGATTAGGTTAAAATTAATAGCACCTTTCTCTCTTCCTTAATTCTCTCAATTAATTCAAAGTACCAAATCAAATATCTTTGGATCCATCTAAGAAAAAGAAACAAAAATAGTTTACAACACACACACACAGATATATATATATGAAAACGATTATTGTTTCAAGTTAAATCCAAGTAACTTAATAATCAAACACATGCATAAATAAACTAATTGTTTTTTCTCCAATTGGCTTCGGTCCATGTCCAACTAACTTAATAATCCAACCATCTTTGCTGGGCAACCATCGAATATTGCATAGGGGGGGCTGGTTGCCATGCTCCACATTCAATGCCTTGAAAAAGCTAAATTAAAGTTCCCCACATAAATGTCGTAGTAACATATCGGTTTAAACAAAAAAAAATCACTTGAGAGCCCCACCAAATCTAAATTGAAAGGAAAAGTCTTCAATAGCTCCACATTAACAACAAAACTTAACCCTCCTTCTAATCCAAAATCAAAAGCTTTGAACAACTGAAATTGTAAAGCATATTATAAAGATTTGGGTCGGCACCGGAACGTCTGTTTTCTGCCCACCTCTGTAGATGATGTGATGAATTCACATTATCTTTTGTCAGAGAAATGGCATATCCGCATATGACATGTGGCTTCATCGAATCCTTTTGGGTTGGGCTTTGATTCCACAAACCCATAAGAGACCCAACAGCCGTATCAGAAAAGTAAAGTGCAAACTTTGCAACGAGAGTGGCGTCGCGGCGACCATGATCATGATGAGCATGAACCGGGTGGCGTTGTATGCTCGCAATTTTCTTAAGAACACGAACCCCAACTGTTCTTCTGTCAAATTCACCGCTTTCAGTCAACCCAGATTCAGGTTCTACGCCTCCGAGTCCGATTCTTCAAAGCTGCCCAATACCCAAAATAATAGCGGCTCCATTGGTGTTGAGGATGTCAGCAGCCAAGGTAAAAGCTTTTGTTTTGAATTCAGTAATTGAGCCTGAGGAAAAAAACATAAAAAGAATTAGTACATGATGATTTCTGGTCATCTTTGATTTGGGTCTTTGATTTCTGTTAATTTAAGTTAATTTTCTGGGTTAGTTTGTTCAGATGTGCTTATGCGTTATTAGTTAATTACAAAATTAAATTTAATTAATTGTAGAGCTGAAAAGCAGAATAGAGAAGTATTTGGAGGGTGACGAAGATGCCGTGCCATCAATCTTTGAAGCCATTTTGAGTAGAAAGTTGTCCGGGAAGCACGATCAAAGTGACGATGAATTGATGGAAGAGCTCCAGATTAGAACCAAGACTTCAGACAGGGATGCTAACGAAGAAGATGAGTTTGATTCTGGGTCTGACTCATGAACGCATCATCCTTACACCATTTGTATTGTTTGATCAATGTATTTTTGTACTTAGTTAATTAGTAAACTAATTTTTAAAACTATTACTTTTGGGATTTACGTGTAATTGATTTTTGTGTCTTGTTGATGATCCTCATGATGAAACAAAAACAAATTTTATGCCCTCAATCGTGCATTTCCAAATTAAACACATAATTTAGTAAATTTCGAAATTTACCATGATCTCCCATGAATCCGACCTTGGAAGCTTGTTATGGAGCTTTACCGAGTTGTTACAAGCTTGATCTAGCTTCTGAATTCAATTTCCCTCACTTCAGCTCAAGGATCGGCTTGCTTCAAAATTTACTGTACATACACATACGGGAGACGAGAGGGAGAGGGGGAGAAAGAGAGAGGTGCACTGCACTCATGCCACTGCTTTTCCAACAGTTAACTCCCAATGGGCTGAAGTTACTTAAATACAGCGGTTGAGCGCAGGGACCCCTCATGTGTTAGTACAAAATTGCCTATCCCATTATAGGCTAAAATAACACAATTAAAAGATATACTTGTCCATAATATACTACTGTGTAGGGTATGTCAAAATTAGACTCATTAACACAATATTTGATCACTTAATAAATGAGTCTATCAAAATTGCTCAATAACATTTGACATTAGTCACATATTAATTCGGTAAAATATAAAAATAATTAGAATGATTTATGCTAGTCCACATAATGTGAGAAATTAATCTAACACCTCATTCATCTTCAATTTTGCCTGATGATGTAGAAACTTAACCCAAGTTTCAAACTTTTGTTTACTTGTTTGTTGTGGTTGAGATAACGTGGATTGACAAAAATAGTACTGGGGATTTGGATACAGTAATATTAGAGTCACTAATAATTTTGTACAAATTAATATGCACGAGCTTATGCAGAGTTTGATTGAAAATTGATAATAGTTATTTTTTTTCAATTATGTGGACCGGTGATTGTTTCATAAAACTATTCTCTTCGTATCATATCAGTTAAGTGATTGTGTCTTTATCACCACTCGTTTGGATATATGGATCACCGTTCATTGGCCATATATCCTTTAAAAGAAAGATGAAAGAAAAGGGGGCGTAAATGGTGGCTGGATGTTTGATAGGTAAAGTGATACACACAAGAAGTGTCAATACAGAGGGGTTGAGATCTGCTTTGAACCAAGTGTGGCAAACAAAAAAAGAGGTGAAGATTGAAAAGCTTGGAGATAATATCTTTATCTTCAAGTTTGGAAATGAAGCGGACAAGAAAAGGATCCTTGCAGGAGGACCATGGCATTTTAATTAAGCATTGATTGTTCTCAAGGAACCGAATGGTATTGGGGAAATCTCATCGCAATTGTTCATGTTTTTACATGCTCTGGGGGGGTGTAAGTTTGCTCGAACGGTCTGGAAGATGACAGAATTCTATGAGGAGATTAAGATGATGGCTCATCAGGACATGTTAAGTGTGCTGCAAGAGTTGGCTATGAAGAGAAGGAAGAAAGACATAGAGCAAATATTTGCAATTTGCTGGGCAATATGGTACTCGAGGAACTGTTTCGTCATTGAAGGCAAGAAGGAAGATCCTCTGGTTTCAGCTACAAGAGCAGTAGCCATTGGGGAGTCATATAGGAGGGTAAAATCTGTTAAGAATAATGTTTTGGCTTTGCATCAGCAAAATGGGCAGCAAGATTGGAAGCCCTCTCCACCTGGTTGGTTCAAAGTGAATGTAGATGCGGCTACAAATTTTTCAAAGCAAATGGGAGGTCTTGGAGCAGTGTTCAGAAATTCAAATGGAGAAATTGTAGCTGCAGCAGCTTAGAGAGTTGTTCTTAAAGGAAATGTTGCAGACATTGAGGCTGAAGCTGTGCTGTTTGGTATCCAAATAGCGAGGAAAGCAAATTGTGTCCATTTTGTTATTGAATCAGACTCAAAAGAAGTTGTGGAGCTTGTTCTGAACAGGAAGGGCAGCTTAGTTGAAATATCTTGGAACATAGAAGAAATTCAGGAATGTTTAAAAAGCCAGAATACGGCAACTATTCAATTTGTTCCAATAAGGTGTAATGTCATTACTCATAACTTAGCAAAGGTAGCTCTAGATCGTGAAGATCATGCCCTTTGGATAGGAAATTTTCCAATTTCCTCTGTTGATGTTTTTTTTTTTCCAGTTTTAATCAATGGAAAGATTTACTTTCTCATCAAAAAAAAAAAAAAAAAAAAAAAAAAAGGGGCTATTACTCAAAACAGCTTTAACTCCCCCCAAGCAAAATTCAAACTAACCTAGGAGGCTCAGTCTGATTTCGTATAGGCCAAGTTGGGATCAAAACCTTCATTTGCATGGAGAAGTATTTTGTGGGGAGGAAAGTCATACATAAAGGAATGAGATGGAGAATTGGTTCAGGGGATAAAATCAAAGTGTATAAAAGTCAACGGATTCGTAGACCACAGACTTTTAAACACATTTCAATGCCAACTCTAGATATAGATTGTAAGGCATCATACTTAATTGATAACAACCAGTAGTGGAAAGAACATCTGATCCAGCAGCATTTTAATCCTGAAGATACAGAGCAAATTCTTAGAATTCCTCTTCCAACCAGGCCAGAACCAAATCAATTTTTATGGCATTATGATAAGAACTGCCAGCATTCTGTCAAAAGTAGGTACCAGGTAGCCTTGAGATTAAAACATTCTAATTTTCCAAGCTGCTTCAGCAAAAATTATTGTCATTGGAATGTAATTTGGTCTCTGGAACTGCCTGAAAAAATTAAGATATTTGTGTGGAAGACCATAAATAAAATGCTTCCAACAACTACAAATTTATGGAAGAAGAAAATCCTGAAAGATCCAACTTGTCCAAGATGCAAGATGAAGGCTGAGAGTAAAACAACAAGGCAGATGTGGAAATTAACTCCTTTTGAAAGAGGAAATACAGCTATCAAGTTAATTTATTGGGACAGATGGATGAGCTAGCCAAAAGGAGAACTAAAGAAGATCTGAGGTTGATAATAGCACTATGGTGGGTAGCATGGTATGAAAGAAATCAGTTTGTGTTTGAGAAAAAATTTCTAGATCCTCAGAGTGCAGCAGCTAAAGCAGAAGCTGTGGTGGAAGCATATGTAAGAGTTAAAATGTCCAGAGTGAATATGACAGCAAGATCTGTAGCAGAGAGAAAGATGAGTTGGCTTTCACCTCCTGAAGGCAGTTACAAGGTAAATGTTAATGCAGCAATCAATGGAGAATCACACCGAGCAGATTTGGGGGTGGTGATTAGAGATGGGAATGAAAGTGTCTTGTCTATAGTTATTCAACAGATAATGTTCAATGGTGATATAGCACAAGTAGAAGCAACAACTGTTAATTTGGGGATACAGGTGGCAATGGATACAAAATGGACTCCTTTTATAATTGAATCTGATTGTAAAGAATTTGTAGATTTGGTATCTCAGAAGAAAAGTAGTAGAACTGAGATATGTTGGATCATTGCCAAAATCCAAAACAAAATGAAAGGAGATAATATGGTTGCAATCCAGCACATTCCAAGAGAATGCAATGCAGTTGCTCATGCTTTAACTAAAATAGCTCTAGCAAGTAATGATGATTGTATTTCGAGGGGATCTTTTCCTCCTCAAATCAAAGATGTAATCACTCTTTTGTTTTTAATGAAAGTAGCTCTTTCTATTAAAAACATAAAAAATAAAAAAAATTGTTGCAAAGTTCCAATCTTTTAACTTCACTTTAGCCATTGAAGCTAAGAACTCCAAATCCCAATGTTGAACTCCAAATGCCAATGTTAAACTCCAAAATTCAGTCCAAATACAACAAGCAATCATTCTCTCTGGTTGTATGCTTGATGTTAATAATCATAATTGAATGAAGAAATCTATAATATGAATGAAAATAAAGGATAAAAAAATAGTAAGGGTATTTCAACTTTGTGGGGGAATTAATAGACGGCCTATTTTTAAATTGGGTTTTTTTTTTAATTTATTTGGCAGAAATTCCTTTTAAAAGCCAATTTGCTCATTTTTTTGTTGTGCTAATCAAGATTGATTTCAGCACAATTTTAATTACATTATAACATATTAAATTTAACATTAGGAATAAAATCAAGAAACACTACTGGACTAAATTGTAAGTAATGGAAAGTAAGAACTTACATTTATTAGATTTTTACAAGCAAAAGTCTCCATATTAAAATAAAATAATAAAATTGAGGAGCAAATCTTTGAATTGGTTATTTGACAAACAGGCAAACAAGCCCTTAATGCGCTGATAAAATTGACAAACCCCTAAATCTAAAACCCTAGAAAGTGAAGTAACCATGAGACGAACTCTTCTGAGAAATGCTTCTCTTATCAGTCGCAACCTTCTTCACAATCCAAACCATAATCAACCATTCATCCCTCCACTCGCTGCTTCAACTCGGACCCAACTCAGACTTTACTCGTCCGACTCAAAAGACTCCTCCAATGACCAACGTGCCTCTGACCCCGCTCCCGAAACCGCACTTACAGCACAAACCCAGAAGAAAGATGTCTCCATTGATGTTGAGGATGTGAGTAACAAAGGTAAATGAAAAAGCGCAGAAGAAAGATTTGGACTGCTAGTAATTTGATGTGCATAATTTAGGAGTAATTTATCTATTTATTTGATTAACGTTTTTAAAATAATGTGATGTTTATAGTCATAGCATCGATGAATATGTTTTATTTGCGATTGAATTTTCATTTCTCTGGGTCAAATTCTCAGCTTGTTTATGTTTTTACATGTCACTTTGGGTTTTATATTTTAAGTGTTTGATCTGATACTTGTTTGGTCTCTCAGAGCTGAAAATGCGGATAGATAAGTATTTCAAAGGGGACGAAGAGGTGCTGCCATCGATTCTTGAAGCAATATTGCAGAGGAGATTGGTGGGGAAGCATGAGGAAACGGATGATGAGTTGACAGAAGAACTTCGGTTGAAGCCTTTGGATGACGTCAAGGACCAAGAGTTTGAATCAGATTTTGAGGAGTTGTATGCGACTGATGAGGAGATTGATGATTTGTATAGCGCTAGGGACCATGTTGTAAAGAAGATGGTTAAGGATGAATACTTCAACATGGATGACAAGAAGTGGGATGAAATGATTGGTGAGGCGGTTCAGCATGGGTATTTAAAAGACACTAGGGAATGTGAGGAAATTCTTGAGGATATGCTGAGTTGGGACAAGCTCCTCCCTGGTATTTGTTCCTCTGTTAACTTTCTCATTGCCATATTATGAGATTTTTTCCAGTTCCTTAAATAGAAAGTAGTTTATTCTATTGTTCATCATCCTATCATTGTTTAGCGGTAACTTTTAAAATAAGAATATATTTACTTTAATATTGAATTTGGTAATCTTAGTATCTTAATGTTTGCTTCAAATTAATGCTGAGAATCCTTGTGTTAATATGTATTCTAGAGTTGATACTTTTGTATATATTGCTTAGTAGTCTTGGCACTGTCTTGCTGGTCTTGTAGCTGTAGTTAACTGTCTACTACATTGCTAACTTCTCATACAATTAGCTTAAGATATTCTGAATGTAATACAATTTATTTTTTATCCCATTGATGTCTTAAGAATAATGCCTGTTATGAAATCCTTTTTCATTTGGGCGGAGGGGGGGGGGTGGTTGGGGGTGGAAGACCTATAATGGTTTCTGTTGGCAAACATATATAGGTAGAATAGCATGTTTTCTTTGTACTCTTTATGTTTTGATGATGCAGTGAGTCAACCAGAATCTGCTATGCCAAGGACAATGACATCATGAGTTATAGTTGTCATGCATTCTACATGTTGGTGATAGTAATGCCATTACAATCTTTCTTAAAACTTGATGCAATTTATTTTTTATCCCATTAATGTCTTTAAGAATAATGCCTGTTATGAAATCCTTTTTCATTTGGGCGGGGGGTAGAAGACCTATAATGGTTTCTGTTGGCAAACATATATAGGTAGAATAGCATGTTTTCTTTGTACTCTTTATGTTTTGATGATGCTGTGAGTCAACCAGAATCTACTATGCCAAGGACAATGACATCATGAGTTATAGTTGTCATGCGTTCTACATGTTGGTGATAGTAATGCCATTACAATCTTTCTTAAAACTTGAGATTCTGCTCTAATTTCATGTTCTGACACTTCCACTGATTTTCATATATTTGCTGTGTTCTGTTAAATGATTATAGTTTTTAGTATTTTCTGCGTCTAATTTTGTGAGCGCACAGTATGTAGTTAAAAAGCATTCACTTCTTTAATTATTTTTTGTTCATACCTTTTTTTGAAAAGTTATACAAATATCAATGACACGGTAATTGCATTAGTAAATTTACATTTGCAATTTGCATCCAATGGGTTTTCTCAAACTTCAATTCTCGTACAGATGATATGAAAAAAAAGGTGGAGCAAAAGTTCAATGAGTTGGGGGACTTGTGTGAAAGTGGGGAGCTTGAACCAGAACAGGCATATGAGCTATTTAAGAAGTTTGAGGATGAGGTAGTTGCTGAATATATGAAACAGGTGGAAACAGAGGAGCCCCCAAAGTATGATTTTCCTGCTGTGCCGGACACAAAAAAGGACATTGATGATCCACCGGGAGAGGGGCCAATTCTTAGGTGGGTAACACGGGCAGTCTTTGCTCCTGGTGGTGATGCCTGGCATCCCAAAAATAGAAAAGTAAAAATGTCTGTTACTGTGAAAGAACTTGGGCTTTCAAAATATCAATTCCGTCGCCTGCGGGAACTGGTTGGGAAAAGGTATCATCCAGGGAAAGATGAGCTTACCATCACTAGTGAGAGGTAAAGTCAACATATGACTAATCATTATGACACTTTTTCTTTTGGTTTTTTGGTCTATGTTGCTCCTTGTGATCTTCCTGCAACCTCAATACGAAAGTACTTTCTATACTAAATCATGTCTTTGTTGTCATAAAACAAAACGAAATATGGAATTTACTTGTAACTGTCAAATTCAATCACAAGCCAAGGGTTTTTTGCTTTAATGAGCTACTAATAATTTCTGCACCAAAAGAGTCCTTGCTGTCCTGGTAGAAAATTCTAATGCTGCTGCCTGCTCATTTGCTTCCCATCTTTACTTTGGCAGTGACATTATGTGCATTTTTATGCAGTAGGAATAATGATAAAACCATATATATATATATATTTTTTCAGGTTTGAACATAGGGAGGAAAACAGGAAAGATTGCCTTAGGACTCTCTTTTCTCTCATTGAAGAAGCTGGGAAAGCAAATAAAATGGTGGATGATGCTCGTGCATCTTATGTCAAGGATAGAATCAGAGCCAATCCAGCATTCATGGAAAGGCTGCGTTCAAAGGTTTTGAGTTCGAAAGGGTCTAACTCAATCCATACATAAATTTTTTAATACCAACCTCTGGTATGTGGAGAAACAATTCCAGGTTAACGACATTAGTTACTGAATATTGATTTTGTGGCAACATCTCTTGCAAATTTAGGTGCAAGATATTTTTCCACATGATATGCCGGCATCATTATATGTTGTTACTTGTTATGGGCTAGTTCAGCTTATCGGCGTACGTTCTTTTGCTGATTAATTTGCTGGGATGCTTTCGTTTCTTGTTAAGGTTAATGTGCTTTATGTGAAGTATGAAGCATGAAGCTTCCTACTTTATTCTTTAAGGTTAAGAGATGATTTTATGTATATTATTTGATTTCAATAAGATTCTTTTAACCCACCAAGATCAATGGAAAAATGTTTTGTGGTAGTTGTTACAATTATACTTGCATATTGTTACAAGTTTTACGGTAAGTATAGTACCACTTTGGTATACATTGCATATTATTCTTGGACGGACCTATAAGTCTTTTTGAAAGGATGGAGGTGCTGTTCATGGTGTGACCTTCTATAACTGTCTTAATTTATACAAAAGAAGTTAAAGAGAAGCAAAGAAAAGATAGGGAGAAAATTGCAGCAAGCTGAAAGATTGAACACATATATCACCGAATAAGGTCGCTTGGAATTCTGGAATAGTATAATGATATGGTACTTGAAAGAGAGACGGAAAGTGGCCTAATTCTCAAGGAATCAAGCATGTGAAAAGCATTAAAGACATTCCCCAACTTCGGTACCAAGTTTCTGAAAGAGGAAAAAGAAGCTTTTCAAAATAGGGGTAAAACAGAAGAACACCTCCCAAGTTTGCACATGTATTCAGAGCCACAATTACAGGCAACCATCAACGGCCGTGACCATGCAGCAGTGGTTTCTGCATGATTCTGGTGACAATAGTGAAAATGGAAAGCAGGTTTCTCCTACAAGAGGAAAGTCGGTGTCAAATGAAGGCGGCAAGACCTACAGCTACATCTTGTTCTGCCGCATTCAAGAATTCCAGATTCTGCGGTAAAGTTGCAGAGTTTGCATGTAGTGCTTGTTTATTTTGTGTTTGTTGCCCGTTATCATTTGCTTGCTGCTGCATCAAGCTACCGTGCAAGATCGGATGGCGAGCTACACAGCGTGCAGTGCAATGGGCTGCTTGTGCATCGAAGAAAAGGATTTTTGCAGCATATTCATCATTTTCCGACACTGATTCCGATAGCATGCCGTGTAAATCACACGCATGCACAAAGGAATCGGATCCTTCGATCCAAAGAATAGGATGACAAATAGGCTTGAATAGTTGCAATGTGAAGGCAAAGTTTGTTTTTGATTATCAGTTCAATGTTACCAAATTTTTGCCACTTTAGTACGTTTTCCTCAGCAATTAGCTTGATAAATTACTTTAGAAGAGAGATTCTTGCTTTGAAAACTAATATTTTGATGATTAAGATAGAGAGATTCGTGCAGTAAGTGCAAAGAATTGCTTAGCTTCTTCATTCATATTAGTAAACTAATCTTGATAGTGCAAAAAGCTGACGCAGATACTTTCAAAAGAGATTACTGGGAGAAATAAAATTAATGAAATCTATTAATTAAAGTATTTATGAGAAAATGAGTTTAAATTTTTTAAATGCTGCATATTTTTCATTTTTGTATGCATTAGTCAATAAATTAAGATCGTAACATGTGATGCGCCCCACCGAACCCAAAAGTCGAAAAAAACTCATTTTGTCAAGAATGGGATTCGAACCCATGCCCTTTCGGACCAGTACCTGAAACTGGCGCCTTAGACCAACTCGGCCATCTTGACGTTGGTGGTAGGCTCCGCATTTATTTATTTTAATTATTACCAATTAAAACATTGTGAGCTCTTGATAAGATAAATTCATCCATACTCTAAGACACAGGTTAACAGAAGAAAGATAAATTTTATGAAGATCGAGTGCACTTGTTGGCTTTGGCCAAAATTAATTCTTTTATTCTTTTCTACTTTATTGATAATCTCTTTTATTCTTTTCTACTTTATTGATAATCAATCATTCTGTTGTATTTGTGTAGATAAAAACTTGTAAAATGAGAGACAATAATAATCAATTTACATGTGATAATGTTTAAATGTATCTTCTTCTTTTTTAATAAAGAAGTTATTTTTTCCTTGGTTTTCTTTGGTTTTGGTATGACATGTGAACCAAACCTTTTGGCTAACATGGATCGGGTGAACGAAATAGACCCACGAAACTGATGACACAGATTCAAAGAATATGGAATGCTCATCAATCATCATAGAACATGGAGCTAGATTAGCTTTTTTTATTAGATCATAATCTTCACTAGTGCTGTGCTGCTTTGAAAAATTTTAGTCTTCATTTTGTTTTCTGAAGCATTACAATAAAATGCAAAATTGTATAAGCTTCTGACAGTATAAAAAATTGATTGTAATTCATAATTAGTTACTAAGACCTCTTCTGTGATGATGATCACATATCATTCATCATTTCATTGACAAGGATTCAATGCTGATATGAGTTTTGTCGTGGATCTTATAAAAAAAAGATGTGATTTATAATTAGATAATTAAATCTCAACTTTAAAATATTATAAATACATTCAACGAAGGCCTTCGGCTACCAAAACAAAACAAATTCTACTAATTTCAACACTTAGAGCGAGGTTTGTTTGCATATTATGAAGAAGCTGTAAAATTCATGCACCACAACCTGCACCACAACCGCCGCCACAACCAGCGGTGCAGCCGGCACCGTAAAGGTTGGAATCATCGGCTGAAGAAGTTTTTCCTTTGGATGCACCTTCTGCACAAGCAAAGATTATGGCTGGTAATAGAGAAAGAGTGAGCAAAGCTGCTAAGATGAATACACAAGCTCTTGCCAGACCATCAGCAGCACCTTCTCCATTCACAGTGATGATATACTCTGTCAATAATTGTCTCACCATCTACCCTATCTCTCTGTGATGATCACTGGTGATAAGCTTTGCGTGTGGGGAAGTGAGCTTCTCCTACAACAAAGGCTTTTTTATAGAAGCCCTGAGTCAATGAGTCAAGCAATAAATGTGGCTCTGAGATAATTGCACATGTAAAACTTTATAATTTTATAAAATTCATAATCCTAAGTGTCCTCAATACTGTCGTTGTCGTATACTCTTCTCTCAAAATTATAATTTTTCAGTTATACTTAAAACGTGGAAGTTTTTCATTATCTATTCAAATTTTGTGTGTATATAATACATCATAATTTGGGATTTGTATTCAGTGTTACTGAGCTTTTTACTAATAATTTAGAAAGATATATTTGTTAGTTATTGGATAAGAATATAAAACTAATTAAACTTTAATCATATATTGCGATTGATACATATGTAGTAAAAAATTATAAAGAGTTGAGTTATAATACACATGTATTGAAAGATTATAAAGAGTTAGCGCACAGACGGTACAACTTAGCATTAGATCTAAATCTTATAATTTGAGAGTCAATAACAAAAAATTAAAGTTTTAACTAAAAAATTAGTTTTCAATAGATAAAGAGCCTTGAGAATTTATAACTAACAATAGCTAAATTGTAGTTGTTTTTTTTAATGAATTTGACATGTGAAAAAAGTTCAGAACTCCAAACAATATACTTATAATTTTGTTTTATACCTTCTGCCACAGTATCTCAACCCCAAAGAGAAGAAATTAAATAGTGGCTTTAAGGTCCAAAACCACTTAGATCTCAATCTCTCTCAAACTATTTTAGGATTTAATAAAAACTTCATTGATTCGTCTCGCTTGCATTTGAATTGGCAGACACAACCATCGGAATGTTGACAATGGAGGTGGTGGGGTCAACACAGCCACTCTTTCTATACATGCACATATAAAACTTTAATGATGGTTGGCAGTGCATATACCCCCACTCTTTCTTGTCACAGTCTTGGTCAATAATAAAATTCTAAGAAACAGTGTTTTTTTTTCTTCCCCTAAAAGAGAATGAATTTGTAAATCTGTTTTTACATGGAGGTTTGTGGTCATGCACTAACCACCAACAAATATTGGCCACGATCTTCATTCTTTAATATTCATAATTATTAAATCAAAGACTTCAACCTTTTTTTTTCCCCTTCTCTGATCTTGCCCTGGGAAGGCTAAAACTAGGCCAGTCTCATCTGATCCTTTATTTACTTGTGGAAAGGGTTTAAATAAACCTTATTAAAAATGCAATTATTTGCCTTAGTGGGGGTTGTATTATAGCCTAGAAAAGAATAATATTACAATAATATTAATTGCATCGTGAGAGGGATTAAGAATTATTTGTTGCTTCTATTATTGTAGAAGTTCGATCGAAAGGGTTCTGTATCATGCTATAATTGTACTTTCATTTTCCTCCATGTGTTTTCTGATATTTTTTTTTTCTTTTGGTCTTTGTTTCCGTGGAGCATCAAAAGACAAAAAAAGGTGCCACTTGTAAGTTATAGATCTAAACTAGGTATTGTTTGTTTTTTTTGTTTAAAATCTAAATGGATTTGAATTTTTTTAAAGTCTAAATGGATCTGATTATGAAAATCTAAATGACATGTTTGTTTTTCTTTTTTAAATATCTGAATATAAGTGACATCTTACTTATTTTTACAATAAAAAAACATTTTAAACTTGGTTATTTGGCATTTATGTCCTTATAAATTAATTAAAAAAGATTAGATTTTATAATTTAGGAAATAAGTTATTTTACAGAGATATTTTTAGAATATAATATTTATTTGTCATTCAGACCATTTTTCATTCAGATAAAAGTCACAAAAATTTATTTTTTTCTATTCAGATGTAAATATCTGAAAATCATACAAAAGTTCTAAAAAACAAACAAACATACTTTAGAAAATGTTTGAAATTAATAAAATTTTATATTTCAGACATTTAACAAACAAGCATATTTAAGCGTAACGAAATGACACCCACTTATGACAAGAGTAGTAATAAGAATTAACTAATTAATATCATTTATCCTTAAATGATAGTCTAGTACTCTAGTTGGTTGGCCTCTAATCGTAAAAGTAAGAGGTTAGCATGTTCGATTACTAGGAATAATTTAGTTCACAGTGAGATGGGATAGGGTATGTATGATTGAAAAAACGTAATATTTAACTGATGACCATTTGCAAAATATTTAATTGTTCGCTGAAGGTTATGAACATCACTGCTCTATATTCTGTCTGGGCAGGAAAAACAGTTGACCTAACAAAACAATTTTGTCGTTTTACATTGTTCGAGACATTTTGTTATTTCAGTGGATAATAAATCACTTAACTATAGTATTGGAATAATGCTACGATTACGTAGTTGTAAAACATAGTTTTGTTTATACTTGGTATTCGACGTGTCATTAATTTCTTGATAAATGATGTGATGTTATCATATTAATAGTTAAAAAATTAATTATTGGGACTGGGATAGAATATTTAGATTTCTAACAAATTAATTATTGGAGTTGGGATAAAATATTTAGATTTCTAACTTAAAAGATTAGTCTTTTGAAGTGATGTATCATCCCCATTTTTCTTATCAATGTGGGACAATACTCAACATCTTAACAATTAAAACTATCATCATCGGGGATGTCGGTGACCCATTTATCTAACATTGAGTCCACCACATCTCAACTATTAGAGTTAGCTCTAATACCACTTCATGGGATGATGGAGAGGTGATCCATTTTAATAATGTTGAGTCTATCACATCTTGACTATTAGGATCGTGCTCTAATGCTAGTTACCTGTTGGGGGATGACTTATAATATCTACGTTTCCAATCCGAAAGATAAATTTGTTAGATGAAGTAATTCATTATATATTTAAGCCAAATCACCCATTTTCTAATCAATATGAGACCACTCAACACTAAATATTTTCAACATAAAAGTCTTTTCGAAACTATTTATTTCGCTCAATTTACCAGTGTACATATGGTTAGAGTTGAAAATGATCAAGCCCTTTACGCCAAGATTAATTGCATATAAAATGGCCTCATTTTACTAATTTTTCTGAAAATTCTGTTTCTTCTTACTTATTAGGTCATATGTTAAGGCTTGTAGTTGCATATTAGCAAATAAAAATTACATAGAAACAAAGTACATATTTACACACCATATACACATTTATACGTATCTTACAATATCCATGAAATGGATCAATCTGTATTTTCCGAATAGTAAATAACACATAATGCAACTGTAACGTGAGCAGTAACAACTTCGATTATGTGGCTTAATTCTCTTTAACAGGCCCTCTTGGAATCTTGTTAAGAAACTGAGAATTAAACCTTCTGAACATCTTCTTCATTCGTCGGAATTCTCTGTCAGCAATATAATCAACATGTTCATCGTATCGGTCATACAGAAACGGCACCGTTAAAATGCAGATAAAACCTTCAGGCAAACGAAAAAAGAAACCATATTATTAGTCCACACTGCCCCAAAATTTCAATAATCATAGGTGTACATTATTGAATTATAGTGGCAAATTCTTACCAAGATAAAGGAGATTTAAGAAGCTGAAGTAAGTTCCAATCACGGAAAAAATATACAGAATGGCTATTACCTGTAGCATAATATATAAGAGAACATAAGTTATTTAACTGATTAATTGAATGCAAGGTCCAGTTCCAGTGGCAAGGAGCGGCCTTCCTAGGATTCAGGTCTTGGATTCCAGCTTCAATCGGTACGTCAGTTATTAATAAAAAGAAAATAACTCGTTAATAAATTTTTTGAAGGAAGCTCCTCAGTTTTATGGCAATACCAGAATGAAGAGTCCTGGATCTTTTCCACATGCCACGTCGAGGAGCTTTGACAGGATTTTATTGAATCTTACTCGTAAAGTTGAAGCAACCTCTCTGAATGTTGATTCCCGTAATATTACTTCCGGGATTTGGGGAGGTTTCCTGAGAATTTATAATTCAAATGTCAATATTTATAGGCAAAAAAAAAAAAAAAAAAAGTGTTACGAATGGTATAGTTTGTGAAGTAATAAATAGATAGATACCAATTGAAAAATTCTGCGCCCTTAGACCATATAAAGAGTGCAAGCATTGATGTGATGGAAATGTGACAGAGCAAGGTCACAAAATTGTACTCCACAACCTCAAACAGGAACCAAATCACTGTCATTCCAATCAAAAGCGAGGCTGACACCGTTATGTTCTTCCATAGCAAGACATCCGCGACTGTGAATTATGTGAATCCAATCATCAAAATTAATAATGCACACAAACAAAATGACATTTTGAAATTAAATAAAAATTAAAACACACGCACGCACGCACGCATATATGTAAAGTACCTTTTCCTCCTCCGAGAATGTCATGTATTGGCTTTTGGCTCCCCAACAACCTCGGAGGGCGTGGCCGTGGGGTGGTTCTCGACGGACGCGAGGGTTCGTTGTCGGACTCGGATGATGATGTGTAATTCGGCATGGCTGTTTCGTTATGTTAATTATAGGCTAATTAATTTTGTGTGCTGGTGAATGGTGATGTTGATTTATTTTGCACCAATATCAGTAATATGCATATATATGCATATATATATATATATATATATATACAAGGAGATGGGATATATGTGGGTTTTGTAGCTACGCTTGGTAGCAAGTAATGCAGAGAACAAAGTAAGGAATGGCTTGGAGCTTCGCATTGAAGGTTGCTTTGCATGCCCGCTTCTACAAATCAAAAAGACTGCAGATCTTTTCATAAAAGCCTTCATTAGTTTAATTAGCAAATGCTTGCATAAAGTTTACATGCCCATCTTGATCTAATTAAAAGCGTACCACTTGAGAGAAGAATAACTTTAAGCTAGCAGCATCTTGATGACTAGCTAGCTCCACGCACTGTTTTGTCAATTATCTGGACCTTTTTCAGGGGACATTATTGATGTGTGATCAAGGCTGAAGTTGATTAACTTGAAACTATATATGTAAAGTTTGAATGCCCAAATGACAAAAAAACTTGCTAATTTCGCTCCACATTTTAGAGTTAATTTTGTCTTTAATTCAACATTTGAAGAACATCATTGGTAATTGATCAGTCTGTTTGAGTCGATTCGTTTCCGAAGAATGGCTTCCTTGATGAAAATGATTAAAATTGGCGACAATACATCTAGAAATCACTGGTATGTAAAAGTTGATTGTACCGGAAATCACTTTTGGTTTTGGGGTTTGATGGATTCTATTATTGTGAATATTTGCTACATACAGTTTCTTCTACGATAAGTCAAATAAAAGAATGAACAATGTGGAGTAACTAGTGGCTAGGCCTAGCTAGTTAAACGACGGTGGGGTTGGCAAAACCCGGGTTCAGATTTGGGTATCGCAATGTTTGTTTGGATTCGGTCTCGATGTAATTTCTAGGCATTCGGGTCAGGGTTTTTAATTCGGGTTTTTGTATTCGGATTTTGTATTTTTAATATTATATATATATACATACATAAATACTTCTTTTTTGATAATTTTATAAGTTTTAAATTTATTTCAATGAAATTTGACATGAAAATATATTTAAAACTTTACATATGTGTAATAGATTAGTCAAATAAATATAAATATTTAAAATAATATATATTTTATAATATTTTTTAATTAAAATTGGTTTCCGGGTAGGGTTCCGGTTTAATCAAGTATGCTCAGGATCGGCCCATATTCATACCCGGCCACATTGCCTGAGTGCGGTCCAGATTCGAACCGGATGGGTATTTTTGCCACCCCTAAACGATGGAGCATTAGCTCGGCCACTCTCTAGGAAGCTTATGAGACATGAATTTATTTATGACACAATCATTTATTTGATTAAAGATTTAATATTCATATTTTTTTATCTAATAAAATTATGTTATTTTTGCCTTATTTTAAAAAACTATATTTTTACCTTATTTTAAAAAACTATTTTAGTTATATGAATCAAAATCAATAAGAATTTGAGTGGGCAGTACCACAAAATATTTTTAAAAATATATTAAAATCAAGTAAAATGAGTGATAGTTAAAAATTAACTAATTATAATAAGGGTTTTGATTTTATGGGTGAAATTACTCAATTTATGATGAGCAATAGCCCACGTGTCAAGCTCTCATTTGAAAGAATTATAGATCTCATTGAATAGTTCCTTCAATAAGAGCTAAACACATGGGCTGGTGAGTGCCACCAAATCTATTCTTAGATTGTTAATATTATAACTTTTAAAATAATTGTTATTAATAATACTATAGAAATAATCAGCTGTAAAGAAAATTAATTAAATATTTGATAATTTTTTTTAAATGTTATGATTTTTAAAAGCAATTGTATGTGTTCGGTAAATCTTACTATTAAGAATGTAAATGGTTGAATTTGACATAATGTTAAGTAAAATTTATTTACATATTTATTAGCATGTTATAATAAAATATTTTTAATTATGTATATATAGTAATTAATAACTAAAATAAATATGTCGTATTATTAATTTTATTTTTATTTTTATTGGTAATAATAATAATAATATATATATATATATATACAAGGAGATGGGATATATGTGGGTTTTGTAGCTACGCTTGGTAGCAAGTAATGCAGAGAACAAAGTAAGGAATGGCTTGGAGCTTCGCATTGAAGGTTGCTTTGCATGCCCGCTTCTACAAATCAAAAAGACTGCAGATCTTTTCATAAAAGCCTTCATTAGTTTAATTAGCAAATGCTTGCATAAAGTTTACATGCCCATCTTGATCTAATTAAAAGCGTACCACTTGAGAGAAGAATAACTTTAAGCTAGCAGCATCTTGATGACTAGCTAGCTCCACGCACTGTTTTGTCAATTATCTGGACCTTTTTCAGGGGACATTATTGATGTGTGATCAAGGCTGAAGTTGATTAACTTGAAACTATATATGTAAAGTTTGAATGCCCAAATGACAAAAAAACTTGCTAATTTCGCTCCACATTTTAGAGTTAATTTTGTCTTTAATTCAACATTTGAAGAACATCATTGGTAATTGATCAGTCTGTTTGAGTCGATTCGTTTCCGAAGAATGGCTTCCTTGATGAAAATGATTAAAATTGGCGACAATACATCTAGAAATCACTGGTATGTAAAAGTTGATTGTACCGGAAATCACTTTTGGTTTTGGGGTTTGATGGATTCTATTATTGTGAATATTTGCTACATACAGTTTCTTCTACGATAAGTCAAATAAAAGAATGAACAATGTGGAGTAACTAGTGGCTAGGCCTAGCTAGTTAAACGACGGTGGGGTTGGCAAAACCCGGGTTCAGATTTGGGTATCGCAATGTTTGTTTGGATTCGGTCTCGATGTAATTTCTAGGCATTCGGGTCAGGGTTTTTAATTCGGGTTTTTGTATTCGGATTTTGTATTTTTAATATTATATATATATACATACATACATACTTCTTTTTTGATAGTTTTATAAGTTTTAAATTTATTTCAATGAAATTTGACATGAAAATATATTTAAAACTTTACATATGTGTAATAGATTAGTCAAATAAATATAAATATTTAAAATAATATATATTTTATAATATTTTTTAATTAAAATTGGTTTCCGGGTAGGGTTCCGGTTTAATCAAGTATGCTCAGGATCGGCCCATATTCATACCCGGCCACATTGCCTGAGTGCGGTCCAGATTCGAACCGGATGGGTATTTTTGCCACCCCTAAACGATGGAGCATTAGCTCGGCCACTCTCTAGGAAGCTTATGAGACATGAATTTATTTATGACACAATCATTTATTTGATTAAAGATTTAATATTCATATTTTTTTATCTAATAAAATTATGTTATTTTTGCCTTATTTTAAAAAACTATATTTTTACCTTATTTTAAAAAACTATTTTAGTTATATGAATCAAAATCAATAAGAATTTGAGTGGGCAGTACCACAAAATATTTTTAAAAATATATTAAAATCAAGTAAAATGAGTGATAGTTAAAAATTAACTAATTATAATAAGGGTTTTGATTTTATGGGTGAAATTACTCAATTTATGATGAGCAATAGCCCACGTGTCAAGCTCTCATTTGAAAGAATTATAGATCTCATTGAATAGTTCCTTCAATAAGAGCTAAACACATGGGCTGGTGAGTGCCACCAAATCTATTCTTAGATTGTTAATATTATAACTTTTAAAATAATTGTTATTAATAATACTATAGAAATAATCAGCTGTAAAGAAAATTAATTAAATATTTGATAATTTTTTTTAAATGTTATGATTTTTAAAAGCAATTGTATGTGTTCGGTAAATCTTACTATTAAGAATGTAAATGGTTGAATTTGACATAATGTTAAGTAAAATTTATTTACATATTTATTAGCATGTTATAATAAAATATTTTTAATTATGTATATATAGTAATTAATAACTAAAATAAATATGTCGTATTATTAATTTTATTTTTATTTTTATTGGTAATAATAATAATAATCTTTTAAAGTTAATGATTTTATTTTTTAATTAATAAGGATAATTTTGAATTATTATAATATATATATATATATAATTTGTATTAAGTATAAAACTAATTCTCAAATCAATTTTGAAAAGCTACTTCATTATTTTCTGAAATCTATTGTAAGATAGATGATTTTGTTAAAAGTAATTTTTAAAAAAATTAACAAACACTAAATTAACTTTTGGTTTTTCAGACTCATGTTTGAGCATCCCAAAAATATTTTCAAATGGGCACTATTAAGTAAAAAATAAACAAATACCTTTTTCGTAATTAATAAATTAAAATTAAATTAATTAAGTTATTAAATTAAAAACAAAACAAAAAACAAAACAAAACATCTGTAAATGCCAAACTTAAATTTTGTACGATAGGGACATATATAACTCGACACGTCAACTTAAATTGTGATGCTTAGTCATCACCATCGTGTAGAGCATTGACTGGCCTACACAACTTTGTGGCGCAGAAGCCCCACTTTTCACCTTCAAATAAGTTGATCAAAACTTTAACCGTCAATTTGCTGGCGATTGGAAACTCTTATATGCTCACGATGACTGAATTGTCATTGCCCAAGATCAATTATAGTATTCGCAGATAAGATTTTGTGATTTAGATATTAAATTATATATGATTTATAATTTTATAGATTAAAATTTTTTAATCAAATTTAATTTACGGATTGGTGAAATTTAATTCAAATTCAATTTATACGTCTGCGGATCCGATACAGAACGTCTGCGTTTCTAATACGGATTGAATCCAATTCATATCCAATCCACGGTTTTACGGATTAGTTTGCAGGCTAAAATTTTTTAATCATGTTCTATCCACGAACTAACAATGATTTTACTACCAATCAAATTCAAAATTAAATAAAATGTAAATAAATTAATTGTTTAAATAAAGCTAGAAAACAAATTTAAAATTTCAAAATATAACACATCAATAAGAAAAAAATCTCATTTGTTTATATTAGTATATGAAAATTAACTGCTTATAAAGAAATACTTTTTTATTTAATTATTTTTATTTTATATATTTTTACACGCTGCAGTGAAGATTATTGTAATATAGCTATGATGATTTGCTGGCGAATTTGGATCCATCAAAATGATAAAATCTGGAACCTGAAAAATGGCTATGTTAAGCAAGTTCTTAATTCAGTGTCAGGCAGCTAAGAAGCAACTGTACTATATAGATGTTGAGGTTCATAAGTTGGCTCATGGGGCTGTGAGCTGGGAAAAGCCTGAGTTTGGTTGGGTTAAGCGTAATGTAGACGCTGTTGTCTTTGCATCTCAGGAAAGGATTGAGCTTGGCTGTGTCATTCACAATTCAGATGGTAGATTTTTTGCTGCAAGATGTGTTGGCAGGTTTGGAACATTTAGTGCAAGGGAGGCTGAAGCTCTTGGTATTCGGGAGGCTCTTAGCTGGCTAAAGGAGTACCAGCTTCCATGTGTTATTGTTGAGATGGACTGCCTTCAAGTTTTTCAAGCTCTGACAGGGGTTTTTTATGGACCTAATGGCTTTGGCCTCATCATTGAGGATTGCCGGGAGTTAGCTCTAGCTATATGAGAAGTGAAATTCTCGTTTGTTCGTAGATCTGCGAATTTTGTTACTCACTTTGTTGCGAGGGCAGGAAATTCTATGACAGATTCTCGAGTGTGGAGTTTTGTTTCACCTCCATGGTTGCTAAAAAGTTTGTAATTTGTTCTTGCTTAATGAAATTCCTTTAAAAAAAGTTATTTTTATTTTATATTATTATCAAATAAGATATAATATGGTGTTAATGTAACTATATTTTAACTTATTTATTTATTAGTAAGTATAATGTCATATTTACAAGTTTAATTTTTTATTAAATAAATATATGTTTTTGTGGATTCGCAGATTTTTATGGATTTATAGAAGTAAATCCATATCCAATCGACCGATTGCGGATTTTCAAAATTTCAAAATTTCAATCCACCAATCCATAGATTAGATTTTTACGGATTGGATGGATTGAGCATATCGGATTGGATTCTGAACACCCCTAGATCAGATCACAAGAATCTCATTTTGCTATCATCTATGACATGGTTGTCATTTGCGGTGAATGGCTGTCGACGATCTTTTTTAGTAATATTTTTTAAGAGGTATAACTTTAATTATTTAGTATGATAGAAACTGTAATTATTTTAATTATAATTTTATTTACTTTTTAATTATTTAAAAAGTAATAATTTTAATTTAATTATTTAGTAGTAATTTCATAACTTTTTCAGTTAAATATACTTTACAAAAAATAATATTTAACTATTAATGAAATACTAGTATGATAGAAACAATAGTATTATTGTATAAACAGTACTGTTATTTGGTGTACTAGTAAAACTGTAGTATGAATAGTACCGCATTTTCTTTCTTAGTAGTTTACATATATTTAATTTATTGGAAATAATTTACACGCCAGTCTTACATTTGTGTGCTAGGGGAAAAATTATTACACAAATTTATTTCAATTTCATAAAACATATCTTTTACAATATTTAATTTAATAATAGTGGCTAACAACACTTTAGTTGAGTTAGTCGACATAAATTAGAGAGTTCGAGTCTTCTTAGTGACTGTCCAAATATTTTATAAAATACAAATATCTTAAATACCCTAATGACATCAATATTTTTCAAATAGAGTTAACACTTTGGTGTTAAAAGCATTGGGTGGGGGAGAAGTAATGATTAGAATTCTAAAGTGATATATTAGAATAACTTAAGTGGTAGTTTTGAAAATATTCCTATAATAAATGGAAAATGAAAGTGATGTTTGCCCCGGGTCAAACCCCGGATCAAACCCTGAAACGACTCAAAACGGCGTCGTTTCGTTCTAATTTTTTTTTCTTTTATACGCTTTGAAACAACGACGTTTCGGCACTGGCACGCTTGCATTAGGAGTCAAGGGGACTAAACTTGGGTCTGAGCTAAAGTTTAAGCTTGCAGAGCTCATGGCGCTAATAGGAACACCAAATATTTCGGACATCTCTCCAATACTTTCATGGTTTAATTCAAGGTGAAAAAAGGAGAACAAAGAAGATTTCTCTATGGTTTTAATATATTATAAGTTCTATTGTTGAAAGTGTAGAAACAATGTCTGTTGTTAACGGTGAAGAAGCAGCAGCAGGGAGCAATACTGAAGGAAGTAATGATGACTTCTTGCAGTTGCTTCTATAGCATCAAGAAAATGAAGACAACGCTTCATTAGCTCGATCCATTGTATTGGAAGTTTTTTTTTTCTTTTTTTTTCCGAGCTATTTATATGCAAAATTTGTTTCAACGATGAGAGAGCTCATAAACTACTTGCTTAAGCAAATGAAAGTGCCCAATAATTCAATTTTTCTAAAGCAAGACTTCTAACATTCAACAAACATTTTCACAAGCGTCTGGAAGGCACAATCTAAACGGCTAAAGAAAAATTCCGTACATTATATAAGATTTCCAAAATGACCCATTACATATCAACATCTCAAAAATAAATTCAAGCTTCGAAAATTCAAGCTTTTAGGGACAATGTTAATCTTGTTATGCCGAAACTTCGCAGCTGTTGTTGGTCTTGTTCCGTCGAAACTCATCTTTCAAGGATAAATTTCGCAGCTGCTGTTAATCACTTTCTTCACTAAATGGATGCGTTCTTTGTTAATCACTTTCTTCAGCTTAAAACGAAGAGGATGGAGCGTTCTGCTGTGGATTCCGAATGGCTGGACCTCGGTCGAGGAAGGAAAGTAATGAATCTTTCGGTAAGGAAGAAACGAAGAAACGAAGAAAAGAAGAAACGAATGGCTGGATTCTATCTATCTCGTTCACATGTTTTGGAAATGGTAAGTGAAACGACAACATTTTGAAAAAGCAAAAAAAAAAACAAAAAACAAAACTACGCCGTTTTGTTTAGTTTCGAGGTTTGACCCGGAATAAATATCATAACTCAATGAAAAATATGTTTGTGACAAAATTAATAAATTTATAAATTACACGTCAGTAAAATAAGAGAAATATAAAATAAAATAATTTCCGACTTCAGA
This sequence comes from Citrus medica, assembly GCA_002013955.2. Lineage (NCBI taxonomy): Eukaryota > Viridiplantae > Streptophyta > Magnoliopsida > Sapindales > Rutaceae > Citrus > Citrus medica. The sequence continues at coordinate 141,485 of MKYO02016010.1, forward strand.
GTGCTTTGATGAGAAGAAGAGTCTGACAGGTCACATACTCACCCAACACAGGAAGAAACAAAACAGTCCGATGAGCATTATTAGAAAAGTCGTAAACGAAACATAAACAATATAAAAAATGGACAGCCGTACGTTCGAGTCAAAGACTTTTGGAATGAAAACACTTGCAACAGCGACATTAACGATAGCAACAAGATTCTCTTCAACTTTAACAACTGCTTGTTTCACCGAGAATCCAATCAAACCCGACCGCCAATGCTTTCAGTTGGATTCTATCTCCCTTTCAATAACATCAAACCCCAAAAACCCATTTGCCAGATGGCGTCATCACCACCGGCTGCTGCTGCTCCTGCTCCGACCAGCTTCAGCTTCAAGAACTTGACGCAAACGTTCACAGTGGATGTCCAGAGAGCAGAGAACAGGCCCTTGAACGTGCCGCTGATTGCGCCTTTTACGATTGCTACTTCGAGGCTTGATCAAGTGGAGAATGTGGCTATCAGAATCGAGCTTAGTAATGGGTGTGTTGGGTGGGGCGAGGCCCCTGTTTTGCCTCACGTGACTGCTGAGGATCAGCAGACTGCGATGGTCAAAGCCAGTGAGGCTTGTGAGGTTTTGAAAAAGAGCCCTGCCATGGCTTTGGGTTCTGTTTTTGGTGTGGTTGCTGGCCTTCTCCCTGGTCATCAGTTTGCTTCTGTAAGTTCTTCTTTTTCTTGGGATTTCAAGATCCTTCTGGAATTTTTATTTTGATTTTTTTGATGGATTTTTATGTGAAGTTGTTTGGTTGGGAGTGTATTGTTTACTCAAATGATGAACTTTTATTGTAAGCTTTTGATTGGAATTGAGTACCATTGGTTACTCTGTTGCCTTGTTTTATGATTAAAGAGTGGTGTGACCTTCACCTAAGTATGAAATTAGGCAGACAATTTAATTGCAAGTAGTTATTGGTATTCACGTGTTTAATCATCAATTTGTAGCCCAAATAAATATTGACCTTCATCCTTCGTTATTTAAGAGTAAACTTACCGTCTGGCTTTGGCCTCTGGCCTTCAGCCAAGACATCCAATGTCATCTGATCGGGTCTAGAAATTGTGTTCTTACAATTGGGTCGTTTGTTATATTTTGTAAAAATAATTTGGTTGCTAATAGATTTGCTCACAAATATGAGTTCTTTCTAAATATGCCTGCTTGTCGGGAGAATGCAGAAAATGACAGCAAATTATTTAGTACATGTAGAAATTGAAGGTTTTAGCGAGCTTTATTTCTACCAGTATTTGGTTTGCTCGAGTCAAGTTTTCTGGAAATCAAAGTGAGAGAAAGGACATCATTTGAAAATTATTCTCTCTGTTTCTTTTTCATCTTCCTATAACCGTTTTGAATCATGGTTGCTCATACCTGCTGCATTAAATTAGTTTCTACTTTGAATTGATTGTAAGTGACCATAATGAGACTGGGGCTTCAGATACTGGGTCTACATTCATGAATTACTCCTACGCCTTGAGTCTTATGGATATTCCATATGATTCTCCTAAAAAAATGTTAGCATTTTGCTTGCAATTCACTGGAAAGTCAGTGCAAAACCAAACATGTATTTGAATGATTACTGTCCTCCATGACTCAGTAGTTGTATTTATTACTGTTAAAAATTTATGTACCTTATTTTTTGACAATAATTTCATTATGCAGATACAATCCAGATTATCAGTTTAAGGGAAATGACATGTTTCATGTCTCTGCACATCTTGTCATAGGTCTACTAAAAGTTTATTTTACTCTTTATTTAGTTTGATGCTTGTATCTTAAAATGCAGAAGTGTTTTTTCTTTTTCTTTTGGCTTTACTCATGAAATTGTTCTGGCAATTGAAGGTTAGGGCAGCAGTCGAGATGGCACTGATTGATGCAGTTGCGAAAAGTGTCAGCATGCCTTTGTGGAGACTCTTTGGTGGAGTTTCAAATACTATAACCACTGATATAACAGTTAAATTCCTGCTCCAGTGATTCTAGCTACAGACAAACACTTCACTCTGATAGTTATTTCGTCTTTTGTCTTTTATGTTTATCTTGAAAAAAGTACGAACCACGTGGTGGTGCTGGTGATTTCAGTAAGATTGAAAAGTTTTATATTGCGGTACAATAAAGCAAATTATTACTTTTTTGTAAGCAAAAGTTAGCCTCATCTATTTCGTTATATTTGTAGATTCCAATTGTTTCCCCTGCTGAAGCAGCTGAACTGGCTTCAAAATATCGCAAACAAGGATTCACTACCCTGAAGCTTAAGGTGGGAAAGAATCTGAAGGAAGACGTAGAAGTCCTACGAGCAATACGTGCTGTCCACCCTGATTCTTCATTCATCTTGGATGCCAATGAGGGTTACAAACCACAGGAAGCTGTTGAAGTTCTTGAAAAATTATATGGTAAAGTGTCTCCATAAAGTGCTCAGTTGCTTTTTTTTCATGCCTGCTATAAATAGAAAACTGGCATAAAATCAAAGAACTCTTGCTTGGGCATGATCTGACTCTGCAGTCCTTGTACTTTTTCGTAAACAAATTGGTACCTTATTATATCTCAGCAATTGGTAAGTATTAAGACACCTATGATCATTGAAGCTTACCTTTTTACTGTTTTCTTTCTTCTAGAAATGGGGGTCACTCCAGTTCTCTTTGAGCAACCAGTTCATAGAGATGATTGGGAAGGCCTTGGCCATGTTAGTCTTATTGCCAAAGACAAATTTGGGGTATCTGTTGCAGCTGATGAGAGTTGTCGGAGTTTGGATGATGTCAAGAAAATTGTAAAAGGAAATCTTGCGGATGTTATTAACATTAAGCTTGCAAAAGTTGGAGTCCTTGGGGCCCTTGAAATTATAGAAGTTGTAAGGGCTTCAGGATTAAACTTGATGATTGGTGGTATGGTTGAGACCAGACTAGCCATGGGCTTTGCTGGTCATCTCGCTGCTGGCCTTGGGTGTTTCAAGTAAGTATCTTGATTCTTGCTTGTTGAAAAGAAATGTTTTCAAAAACTTGGACATTCGTGTACGAACTAATATATTTGTTGGGTATTATATTCAATTTTTTCTTATGAATTTTAACTAGTATATTGTCTTTGCAGATTCATTGACCTAGATACACCTCTTCTTCTGTCTGAAGATCCAGTTCTTGATGGTTATGAAGGTATCTTAGCAAATCTCCTGTATCTTGGCATTATTCATAAAATTATAATTTAGTTTAATATAATATTATGGTACCGTTGCAATTTGACAATGCTTTAATAATTTGTCTTAGTGTCCGGAGCAGTTTACAAGTTTACGAATGCAAGAGGCCATGGTGGTTTCCTTCATTGGGACAATATTGCATGGTGAGTCCTTGACCACTTATATTCTTTCTACATCTGCATGAGTGTCAACTGTGCTTCTGCATCACTGCTGAAGTTGTTTTAAAGGGGTTGTCAACACTGTTGCTTATAACCTTGAATCATGAAAGCTAGCTAGCCAATCTTTGGTTTGATATACCTATAACAACAATAACAAACTAAGAGAACTCGATTATGTGACGGTATTCGCATCAGTCTCCTTGTCAATGATAAAATTTGAAAAGTTGGCAAAGACGCATAAAAGTTCTTGCTAGGTTGGCAATTGGTACCAAATAATATTGATACCACTTATTGTGGGGGACACAGTTTTTATGGCAAATATTAATAAAGGTAATAGGGAAAAATATTGACAATTAAACAAAAACTTGCAATGACACTTGATCCAGCTTTTAGCTTGTGCCCATAAGTGTAGACAAAAGAGTTACAATTTCACTAACAAATATCGGAGTCTAATTCTTGCATCCGTAAACCTCCACATACCAGTCATTCTATTCAAATTGTAGAGACATTTAGTTGACCCAAAGACTCATAAGCCAAGGTGTGGAAAATGAAAAGGCAAGAGTTGAAAAAGTGTACACTCTTTGGGAGAGAATATTGCAATTGGACTCCATTTTTGTTCTTGAAAAATTATTGTTGTCTCGAAGCATGGACGGAGGCTAAAAGCTAAATCATGTATATCATTGTGTGTTTTGTGTGGATATTACTATCTTTCTCTATTATTCTCATTAAAATTGCCATAAAATATTGCTTTTTTTATGTGTGTTACCCCTAAGAGATTTTTGGACTCCTTTAAAGCTTTTCCAAATTTCATTTCAGGAAAAAAGACCTTGAAAGAATTCCATAAGATCTATGGAAACCCAAGCAATTGAAAAGTGGCTTTACTAGCCATATCAATAAGAAGTGAAAACAGTGGTTTAATTTCAAGAAATAATTTCACAATTAACTCCTCATGCTGCATGTGCCATATCGATCATTCTGTAATGAGCAATCATTTTGAGAAGATGCTTTGAACTTCTGTCTTCTGCTTTTTTCTTAGAGCACTGATATTTGAACTAAAGCCTGACAAAAGGCTGTCAAAAATGCACTCAAAATGACGTCGATTTGGTTGAGTTTAATTTTTTTCTTTAAAACACTCCCAGTTGTCGTTTTGAATGTGTTTTTGTCAGTCTTTTGTCAGGCTTTGGTTCCTCAATCATTTCTCCTTGTCTTAATCAGACTTGTTTGCATCAACTGTTGCTATTTGCATGCATCAAATTTTAATGCCTTATGTTCCATTATGAGAAACTGGACTTGATAGTGGTTGCCAACAATAAATCTCTATCAACTTGTCACCTTTTTTGGTACTATTTTGCATTAACCAATCCTAACCACATCATATTAAATGCAGAAATTACTCGGTTTGTTGCTTCCATACTTCTGGCACACAGGACGGTCAAAAAGTTTACCTCATTTTTGTGTTTGCCAACCTCTCTTATTGTTAATATGGCCTACGGATCTCTGATTTTGAAGGGGCTTGCAAACAAGTGAATGAGCAGGGAATGAAAAGTCTTTGGCTAGCATTTATGGATTTGCTGGTAAGATTCACAGTTTCACTTGGCCATTATTGTGACTTTACAACATTGGGCAAACAAAATTTAATTTCGTAATGACCTGTGAAGATAATTTACCTGTTTTGAGTTTGCCTTTCCAGATTATTATTGCTTCTTATAATAGTGTTTTCTATACCATACATTTTCTGAATGAGTGCTTTTCCTGGTCGTTTCAAATGGAGGCTGTCTCTTTTTGATATAGTACTTTTTGCTTGATGATTTGAGCCACTAGTCACTGAACACCATCCCTCATCTTGGTTTTATAACAGAACATGCCTATGTCACTTTGTGACCATTCTTGAACTTTCATCCTGCAGTGTAATTAAAATATGCCAGCATAGAAGAATTTGATTAAAATAATTCATGCCGCTGGTCACTAAACACTGTCCCTCATTTTAGTTTTATAACACAACATGCCTATGTCACTTCGTGACCCTTCTTGAACTTCCATCGTGCAATATAGTTAAAATATGCCGGGCATAGAAGAGTTTGATTGTATTAGTATGTCCAACAATTCAAATATTCAATATTCAGATATTCTGTCATGCATCAGACTAATTGTATTGATGGTTAGATGATTATATTGATTATAATGATGTATAATAAATACATGTGTGCGTAGTTTAGTATAATTGTATCCTAAATGTTTCCGCTCAGGCAATGATGTGGCTAGCTTTTGATCCATTTGACATGGGAACATTGATGGTTGAACAATAAGAAATGAAAATGGAGGGTGGTAAAAGGTACAATCGAGTTAAAATGAGCTAATCTTTATCACGCCAATTTAAAGGAGAACCCTTGACTTTAGTTATTGATAATACAACATTACTTAACAAGTAATGTGAAGATTAAAAGTTAACATTTCCATGATTTAGTTTAGTGACCCATGTTATGATATCAAAGCTCTCTTGTTTTGACTATAATTAGACCACAAAATCCAATTAACGACTTACAAATGTTCGTATTGCCTGATTTGAGTTCTTATCTTCTACTAGAGAAAATTTGCATTTCAACGTTATTTAAACCTGCAAATTCAATATTTTGGTGCATAAAATTGGTATGGATCCGAAATTGAATAGTTCAACTCTTCAATTACCTCCCAAATTTGATCTCTCTAAAATTGTTTTAATATGTTGGTTATTTCTTGAATCCCGTTTTCAATATATGATGTTCTTCAATGTTTAGCTTTATGTTGGCGTGGAGGTATTTCGCTCGTAAATCTTTTGCTCCATTATAAGATATCTTATCAACTTAACAATTCTTTGAGGATAAAAAATTAGATTAAATTGACATTGCACTGTGAAACATTTGCCGGAAAAAGGAGATTTTATTTGCAAGTTTGCTGCATCTTCCATCCCTAACGTAGAAATTCCCTTTACGCATTAAAGTTAAATGATATTCGTTTCCTCCAAATTGATAGCTCACCAGACATGAGCGGATGCTCCTACAAAGTCAAAAGAGCACATTCTTTAGACTGCCTTTTTTTTCCTGCCACTTTTACGTAATTTCTTGGTGTCCTCTTTTATGTTTGTTTTTTATTTTCTTCCAATTTCATTTTAGCTGCGTGTCTGCTTCGCCCATCAATTTACTAACAGTGGTATCAGAGTTATTGGTTATATTCTTTGAAGTCGGGTACTGTTCACGTATATGGCACTGTTCAGGTATATGATATTGTTCACGTATACGGCACTGTTCAGGTATATGATACTGTTCATGTATATGGCGTTATTCATAGATACAGTTCTGTTCACGAGAAACGGTGGGAGCGATCCAAGAATTTTGCGGTGCAAAGTAGGGAATAATGGTGTGAGTAAAGCAATTGTGTGGTTTTGTATATGTCTAGGAAAGTTATGTCATAAAGGCGATAAGAGCCTAAGGAGTTTGGGTTTTAAGTGGGACCGTTGTGACCCCTCCAATCTTTCCTGAGAACTTTCTTAGTGTGCATATTCACACATACTCACAACTATTCGAGATGATACACTAGTTTGTGTACAATATTTATTAACAAATTGTCGGCAAAGTATGAAATTGAGAAGTTCAACGAAAATAATTTTTCGTTGTGGAAAATGAAGATGAAAGCTGTATTGAGGAAAAATAATTGTTTGACATCAATTGGAGAAAGACCTATGAAGATAACTGATGACAAGTGGAACGAGATTGATAGCAACGCCATTTCTGATTTATACTTGACACTTGCGGATTAAGTATTATCTAGTGTGGTAGAGAAAAATACAGCGAAGCAAATATGAGATACTCTCATAAAATTGTACGAGGTTAAGTCATTACACAACAAAATTTTCTTGAAGAGGAAACTCTATACTCTTCGAATGACGGAATCTACAACGGTGACCGACTACATTAACACCTTGAAAATTCTATTTTAACGACTCACAATGTTGGGTCATAATATAGAGGAAAATGAACGTGCGGAACTTTTACTTCAAAGTCTATCAGATTCGTATGATCAACTCATCAACCTGACGAACAATTCAGCGGATAGTCTAGTTTTCGACGATATTGCAACCTCCGTATTAAATGAGGAAAGCAAGCGGAAAAATAAAAAATATATATAAGCTAGTTCGTAGCAAGCGGAGGCGCTATCAGTGACGAGAGGGAGATCAACGGAACATAGCCCCAGTGGGAGTCACAATCATGGTAGATCAAAATCCAGAAGTAACAAGAATATTAAATGTTACAATTGTGGCAAGAAATGGCACATCAAGAGAGTGTTGGAGTAACCAGAAGAGAAAAAAGGGTAAAGAACCTAAGTCATCAAATGCTCAAGGGTGTGTAGCAAATACCTTGGATGATGACGAAATCCTCTATAGTGAGGCAACAACTATTTCAGAAGGTAGAAAACGACTATTTGACGTCTGACTCATAAACTCAGAAGCTATCTGGCACATGACCTCTCGGAGAGAATGATTCCACATATATGAATCTATCTCAGGAGGATCTCTATATATGGGAGATGATCATGCCTTGGAGATCATTGGTATTACTATCAAAATCAAAATATTTGATGGTACAATTTGTACAATTGGGGATGTACGACATGTCAACGGCCTGAAGAAAAATCTATTGTCTTTGGGACAAATGGATAATCATGGGTATAAAACTCATGTGGAGAATGAAATTATGAAGATCGTTAAAGACGCGCTTGTATTGATGAAGGCAGAAGAGATTGGTGCTAATCTATTCATACTTATAGGAGAAACACTACATGAAGCTGATGTGTGTGTCGCATTAAATGGAGAAGAATCAACGATGACGTGGCACCTCAAACTTGGTCACATGTCGGAACAAGGTTTGAAGATTCTCTCTGAGCGAAAATTGCTTCCAAGGCTCAAATCGGTAAGTTTACCATTTTCCGAGCATTGTGTTATAAGTAAGCAGTATAGATTAAAGTTCAGTAGATCTATTGCTAGAAGTAAATGCATTCTAGATTTGATTCATTCTGATGTTTGTAAATCACCGGATATATCCATGTGAGGTGTAAAGTACATGGTGACTTTCATTGATGATATTCTAGGAGATGTTGGGTGTATCCAATTAAAAAAAAGTCATATATATTTTCAATGTTTAAAGAATACAAAACGCGGGTAGAACTTGAATCTAGGAAAAAAATCAAGTGCTTGAGGACAGATAATAGTTGAGAGTATACAGACGGCGAGTTTCTTTTTTTTTGTAAGCAAGAAGGTATTCAGAGTTGGTTTACGATGGCATACACTACTCAATAAAATAGAGTGGTAGAGCGGATGAACATGACTCTTATAGAACGAATAAGAGTTATATTGAGAACGGTTGGTCTAAGTGCTTGAGGACAGATAATGGTGGAGAGCATACAGACGGCGAGTTTCTTTTTTTTTTGTAAGCAAGAAGGTATTCAGAGGCAGTTCACGATGGCATACACTACTCAATAAAATAGAGTGGTAGAGCGGATGAACATGACTCTTATAGAACGAATAAGAGTTATATTGAGAACGGTTGGTCTACCGAATTCATTTTGGGTAGAAGCAGCCAAAACTATCTATTATATATTAAATCAGTTGTCATCCACAACAATTGGGCTAAAGACAACGATGGAGATGTGGACTGAAAAATCAGTTGATTATTCTTATTTACATGCATTTGGATGTCATGTGTACGTAATGTACAATGCCCAAGAAAGAGCAAAGCTGGATCCAAAATTTAGGAGATGTATCTTCTTAGGATATGTTGATAAAGTAAAGGAGTATCGTCTGTGGGATCTCATTGCCCACAAAATCGTCATCAGTAGAGATGTTATTTTTGTAGAAGATCAACTGCAAAGGAAAGATGCAGATGATGACACTGTAAAAGAAAAGTCAGAGACTGTACAAGTATATATGAAAAATAATATGGAAAAATAATATTCATATTCTTTTGAAGCAGCACCAGAGCACGAGGAACAAGAACCAGTCGAGGTCGAGGCTCTAGAAGTTCGTCGATCAACTCGTGAGAGATGACCGCCAGCATGACACTTGGAGTATGTCACAGAGATCAATGTTGCATACTGTCTTCTAACAGATGATGGAAAGTCATTAACTTTCCATAAAACTTTAAACAGTTCAGATATTACTTTGTGGATGACAGCAATGTAGGAAGAAATTGAAACTGTACATAAGAACAAGACATGAGAACTTATACCACTATCACACAAAAGAAAAGTCATTGGAAACAAATGGGTCTACAATATCAAACATAATGGCAATGATCAAGTGAAGCGGTTTCGTGCAAGATTGGTGGTGAAATGATATGCTTAGAAAGATGATATTGACTTCAATGAGATATTTTCTTCGGTAGTTCGACTTACAACAGTCAGAGTAGTCTTGGCAAT
>MKYO02016010.1:152128-210853 GCA_002013955.2 Citrus medica
TAGCAATGAAGTAGAGAGGAAGGTGATGTCTCGAGTACCGTATGCATCAGCGGTGGGAAGTTTGATGTTCGCTATGATATGTACTAGACTAGACATTGCACAAGCAGTGGGAGCAGTCAGTCGATACATGGCGAATCCTGGTGGAGAGCATTTGATAGCTGTTAAGAGAATTTTGAGATACATCAGAGGAACCTCAGATGTTGTATTATGTTATGGTGGATCATAATTTACTGTCAGAGGCTACGTGGATTCATATTTTGCAGGAGACCTTGATAAAAGAAAATCGACTACTGGCTATGTGTTTACACTTGCGGGAGCAGCTGTAAGCTGAGTTTCGAAACTGCAGACCATTGTGACTTTATCTACAACAGAAGCAGAATATATGGCAGCTACACAAGGTTGCAAGGAAGTTATCTAGATACAAAGATTATTGGAGGAGCCCGGGCAAAAACAAAAGAAAATTTTTGTGTACTGTGACAGTTAGAGTGCCTTTCATATTGCAAGAAATTCAGTCTTTCATTCCAAGACAAAGCATATAGAAGTTCAGTATCACTTTGTTCGAGAAGTAGTGGAAGACAGAAGTGTGGATTTATAGAAAATCCATACGAAGGAGAATCTAGCAGATGTTTTGACCAAGTCAATCAATGCTGACAAGTTTATCTAGAGTAGATGCTCTTATGGCCTAGTAGAAACGTAAGCAACATGACAATGGTGAAGTAGAAAGGATGGTGTGAAGATTGATTGGTTCTCAATCTAATCTCCAAGTGGGAGAATGACAAAAATAGCATGTGGGCACCATCATTGTAGATGGTGGGCCCGCCCATTTTGACGAAAATGGCATGGCTTTCGTCTTTGATTGGAGCAAAAGAAAAATGGAGAAAGAAAGAAAAAATGGGTGTCGAGCGAAAAAAAGAAGAAAAAAAATTGATAAAATAATATATAATTAATGAATAGTATCCATATTTTCTCTATAAATAGAAACGAAGAGAATGAGCAAATTCATTCTGTTTTTGTGAGAAGCAATTCCTGCATTTAAAAGAGTAGAGGATTTTGTAGAGCTTAAATAATAAAGCTCTTGTTTTAGTGTTTTGAGAGTTTGAGTGTATTGGGGTTTTGGGAAGTGAGCTAAAATACGACAATACTTGTAACTCATTTTCACTAGTGAAATATTTTTCTTCTGTTTTTGCCCGTAGATGTAGGCTAAAAGCCGAACCACATTGTCTTGCGTCCTCTTTTATGCTTATTCTTTTTTTTTTTCTTCTTTTTCGGCCCAACATCCATTTTTTCTTTTTTTCTCCATTTTTCTTTTGTTCCAGTCAAAGACAGAAGCAATACCATCTTCGTCAAAATAGGCGGGCCCACCTTCTAGAAGGGTGGTGCCCACATGCCATTTTTGTCATTCTCGTACTTGGAGCTTAAATTGAGAACCAATCAATCTCCACACCATCCTTTCTGCTCCGTCATTGTCATGTTACTTACGTTTCTACTATGCCACAAAAGGATCTTCTCCAGATAAATTTGTCAGCATTGATTGACTTGGTCAAAATATCTGCTAGGTTCTCATTCGTATAGATTTTCTATAAATCCACACTTCCGTCTTCCACTACTTTTCGAACGAAGTGATATTGAACTCTTATATGTTTTGTCCTGGAATGAAAGGTTGGATTTCTTGCAATATGCAAGGCACTCTGACTGTCACAATACATAAAAAATTTTTCTTGTTTGTGCCCGAACTCCTCCAATAACCTTTGTATCCAAATAGCTTCCTTGCAAATTTGTGTAGCTGCCATGTATTATGCTTCTGTTGGTGATCATACATTGGACCAAAAATGTAAAGGTTATAGGCGTCCAATTAATTTTACATGTTGAATTGCATTTCACATTGATTAGTAATGAAAAGGGGAAATTTTCCCATTTAATCACTTTCTAACTTTTAATATTAAAAATGACCTCACTTTAATTTTTCTTACAATAACCACTTACAAAGTTTTGGGACCAAACTACCCATAAATTCTCAAAACAAAACATACAAACATTTTGCTCAATATTCACCTAAAAACATCGCCCAAAATATGCCCACACAAAGTTCCTTTACTTTCGGTGTTTCTTGAGTTTTGCCAAGTGTCTTCACTTCTAGCTGTGATTTCCTTCACTTTCGGTGGCGTGTGTGAGTTATTTTGCTTCCAACAAGTTTCTTTACATACGGTTTCGGTGGCTTAGGTACTTTCTTGATTTTTTCAAGAATTTAGAATATTTTTTTTGTTAAAATTGCTTGCTTGGTTCATCATTGATCATAGTTAATCACTAGGATGTGCATTGGGTATAAAATATATGAGAATTTTTTTCAGATTAAGATATCTAATAAATGACACACCAAGTGTTTGTTTAAATATCTCTAAGAAATTATTAATCTAAATTTAGAATGATTTTGAGGTTAAAGAGAAGGTTGGTGTGTCGACCAATAAAAAGCGTGGATGGTTGCCCGTGTTGCCTAAAATTTGGCCATGTCAAGCTTGGGCAAGGTTGGTGGCTTCTCCCCATCACCCAACCAAATGGCCACGCATTGCGTGGGAGGCTAAGCAACGTGGGCGACACGCTTGCGTCGCCCAGCCATGTAAATAGGTGACAACATGATTTGGTTAGGCAATACATGATGCCGCCCATGTACCTGTGTCACCTGCTTTTTGGGAGACAACAATTGAATCTAGGCAACAAAATTGTGTCGCCCAAATTTGTTTGGGCGATAGATCATGTCGTCCATGCATCAAGCGACGAAGGTACATAGGCGACAACAACTGAACATGTTGTCGCCCGAGTTTTCCAATTGCTTTAATTTTTTTTCTTTAAAATATTTATGCTAATGTTGTCCTAATTTATTGTTTAGATATGTCCGGCAAGCAGATGCATCCCTAATCACTGAAGATATCAATCGAATATCATTTCCCAGGTTGTGTTTCAAATTTAACGAGATTTCATTTTGTCACTATGCGTATACAGACTAAGTTAACTGATACTCAATTTGGGCTATTTAAAAAGTCAATTTTTGGTCATTTTATGGCCATAGGGGGTCCTGGATTTAGCGGCAATCTTGTACACTATTTGTTGCTTAGACTAGTCGTAAAACAAGTTGATGATGAATACCAAATGTGGTTTAGGATTGGCAACGAGATGTTACATTTCTCTCTTCGAGAATAGTGCTTGGTGATAGGATTGAAATATGACAATGTCCAAAATTCATTTCCGACTCAATGATATATGTTTCTGCATGCATATTATCTACATCTGTATTGACAACATTGTCGTTAATAGGATCATTATGGGAGTGGAATGAAGAGTAGTGTTCAAAGGCTGAAGTTTGAATTGATGGCATCAAAGGAAGTTCTATCGGAACTTTAGGAGTTGCCGTCACATAACTAGGAGTGCACACATAGTTAATTGGATCAGAGTTCATACGCATAATCACTCTCATCATTTCATCGTCCATTATGTCTATAGGCAGTGAATCAATGGGTTATGTCGGATGAGTTGATTTCACATTTGCCTTTACTGTGAGGGAATCCTCATCTGGGCTTTTCGTCAGAATTCCATATAACTTTGCAATAAATTGTTCAAATGTTGCATCTTTTTGGAAACAAAATGTAGTAACTTTTCCATTCTCATACTCTATACGACCATCCTCTAAAGTCTCTCACACTCCATCAAAATACATCTTAAGAACTACCAACTCCATTAACCTGATGCAAAATAATAATACTGCTTTATTAAAAATACTGCAAACAATAACATTACTATATTAAATAAATAACTAATTATCAACAAATTCGGGTGATCCGGGTGACGGCACTATCGCCCATGCGACAATATTGTATATTAATACGTCGCCCGGGTGACGAATAGCAAAATCCAGGCGACACGTAACTGTTGCCCAAGCGGCAAGTCATTCTAAGCTTGGACGATAGTTTTGTCGCCAGGGCGATAGTTTTGTCCTTAGGGCGATAGGTACTTATTGCCTGGATTCTGGGTTTCGTCCTCAACATCGTTTAAATCTCATTTCGTTTGATTTTGCCGAAATTTTACTAATTTATAAACTTATGACCTCATATTAACCATTTAATGTACTCACATTATAATAAAATGAGCAACTGATTTTTTGTATAAACCCAATCAAAAAATAAGAGACAAAGATTGAAGAAATACTAACCTTTAACTTCTTATGAGTTTTTTAGTTTGTTGCTTGATTTTGTCTTCAATACTTAGATAAATATATTACTTTGATGATGTGAGATGGATAAAAGGGAGGTTGAGTGATAGTTGAATAATATGGAAGAGGTGAAATGATGAGTGTTTTGATGGTCTGTGTAGATGTTCGGCTGTTGCTTGGGAGTTGGATAATATTGGGCGAAATGTTAGTGTATTGTTTTGAGAATTTAGGGGTAGTTTAGTCCCAGAGATTTGTAAGTAGTTGCTATTGTAAGAAAAATTGAAGTGAGATCTTTTTTTATATTAAAAGTTAGAAGTGGTTAAATGAGAAAATTTCCCCAAAGAAAAGTCACTTGAATTACCAATTAGATTGTGTCCTTCCATCTAATAGTACAATAGTCTTTTTATGGAATGATCATCCGAGACTTAGAGTCCATTTGAAATTATTTTTGAGAAGTTTAATAATGATTTTAAAAAATTAAAAGTTAATTTTAGTGTTTGATAAAAATTTTAAAAATCACTTTTGTGAAAAATCATCATATCCTACAGTAGATTTTAAAAAGTAAGGAATGAGTAATTTTTTTAAAATTTGTTTTTTACAATAATTTTTATACTTAATACAATTATTTATATAGACATTTATATTGAGATAACAAAATAGATGATATAAAATTTATGAAATATGAATAGTTTTTAGTTAGTAATTTTTGTATACACAATAAAAAAATTTATATATACATGTATATAAATGTGCAAATAAATTTTCTTCAATATCATGTTCATTTTAGTCAATTATATTCTTATAGTAGTTTAACACTAAGATATAGTAAATATATACGACTAATTTTAAAATTCGTAGACATTTAAAATAAATTTGACCAAATATTTAACTTATTTTTTTCACAATTAATTATTTTTACCGTACAACTAAGAACAATTATTTTAAATCTATATTACCATACTTGTCCTTAGCATTATTAATTGTTTACTTATAATTATTAGCCCAAGTCGAGTGAAGGTCGTCTTTTGCATTTGTAGAGAAAAGAAAAGTAACATATTGTGGTTGCCATTTAGCCTTGCATAGTGTGAACAAATAGACTAAGCATGCATACGCGTTGTTGAGCATCTTCTTCTTTTTGGTAAGTATGACTAATTGGTTTACTTGGACGACTCGCTCAATGACGAAATATAACAATTTGCAAGTATATTTGTTTTCATTCACATGTCTACTGTATAAGTATATGCCTTAAAACTTGTATCAATCTTACCTAGTAATTAGGTTTCTGTATCTATTAAAAACGATAATATGCGCTTATCAATTTTCTTTGTTCCTATGTGTTGTTACAATATCTCACGGCTAGCTTAGCTACGAAGACTTTAAAAAATTTAACAACAGATCAATCAGCTCTTCTTGCATTCAAAGCTCATGTAGTTCATTATCGGAGTGCCTTGGCAAATAATTGGCCTATGTCTTCTCCAATATGTAACTGGATTGGTATTTCTTGTGGTTTGCCCCATCAAAGAGTCACGGCCTTGAATCATTTAGATATGGGTCTCGGAGGCACCATTCCCTCACACTTGTGAAATCTTTTATTCCTGATGTCTCTTGATCTTACTTTGAATAATTTTCATGGTCATTTGGCTCATGAATTAGGGCAATTACGTCGACTTAGATTTATTAGTTTCACTTTCAATAAATTGAGTGGAAGCATTCCAACATGGATTGGTGTCTTATCCAAACTACGAATTTTAAGTCTCTGTAATAACAATCTCACAGGTCTAATCCCAAATTCTCTCTTCAACTTATCGAAGCTGGAGATGTTAGACGCAATGTTCAATGTTATTGATGGAAGTATTCCTTCAGGGATAAGAAATTTGAGCAACCTTTTCAACCTCAATCTTGGTTATAACAACCTACAAGTACGTCCGTCATATTTGTATTTGAATTCTGTAGGGAGTCTTTTTATTTTGTTTATCCATTATTCTTGTAATGCCACCTCAATGCAATTACAATACGTTCGCTTGATCTTATAAAATCCTGAATTTGAATTAACAATAACTTTGAACAATTAACTAAATAAATTATTCTTATATATATATATATATATATATTAACTTAGTTCTTTTAACAATATTTGGCTATTTACAGTTGCTTTAAGATAAGTTTGATTTGGCTATTTTACCTTTATAATATAAACTGACCAGATTACCCCAAGAAACATGTATTATTATTGTATGTAATATGGAGCTTTGGCATTTAGTTTTATGTTTTGTAATATAATTTTTTAAAGTACAATTCAATAATTTTCAATAACCCACATGCCGTAAGTACATTTTGTTAATACTAATAAGTAGTACTTAGACATCATTTAGAGGCAATAAAATTTTGCATAAAAAATTATTGAAATTAAAATACACAACACACATAGATAGATAGATATATATGTATGTATGTATGTATGTATGTATGTATTTTTAGTAGTTTTACCTTATGAAGGTAAAATACATCATATTAAATTCATGTTAAAGCAAATTTAGTGATTAAATATAATAAAAGAACATAAATTTCAAAAATAAATTAAGATGGATTTAATTGATTGATTCTCCAATTTTTTTTCTTTGCTTGAATTTTCTTAAGGATAATGTGATTTTGTTACAACTTTTAGAAAGCAGATGGATTTTTTTAAATTAAGAGGTAAAAATATCATCACTCCTAAATTATTATAAAACTAATCAAACATCTTTT
This sequence comes from Citrus medica, assembly GCA_002013955.2. NCBI lineage: Eukaryota > Viridiplantae > Streptophyta > Magnoliopsida > Sapindales > Rutaceae > Citrus > Citrus medica. Next base: position 159,075 of record MKYO02016010.1, read on the forward strand.
ATAGGAACATTTGATTCTTATGCATTATGAAATTAAATTTATGTTAAATAAAAAGCTCAATAACTCATCAGTGTTGGCGCTCTATCGTTATGGTAGGTGAAATTCCAACCAAGATTGGGCAATCTAGAAAATATGGAGACTTAGTCTTGGTGTGAATAATTAATTAATTGGTAACATTCCACCCAAGATCTTCAATATTTCAACCATAAGATCTCTTAATCTGCTTGGCAATCAACTCTCAGGCCACTTACCATCAACGATTGGCCACTCGCTTCCGAACATAAAGTTCTTAACCCTGTCGACCAATAATCTTATCGGAACAATTACCAACTTCATCACCAATATATCTAACCTCATTGGCCTAGACTTAAGCTTTAACTGATTCTCATGCCATATTCCAAATACACTTGGCAGCTTGAGACACCTTAGTGTGCTCAGCCTTATGCATAATAACTTGACGACAGAATCATCTTCAGTAGATCAGTGGAGTTTTCTCTCTTTTTTTGATTAATTGCAGAAATCTAGCCTCTTTAGCCTTAGCTTCTGATCCCTTAAACGGCATCCCTCCACCATTAATTGAAATTTCTCTACTTCTCTTCAGTATTTCTATGCATTCGAGCGCAAGCTCAAGGGCAACATTCCTAAAGAAATTGGCAATTTACATGACTTGATATTCTTAAGCCTCAGCACCAATGACTTGAATGGAACGATTCCAGCATCGGTGGGTACAGTGAAGCAGCTACAAAATTTAGATCTCCTAGTTAATAATTTGCAAGGATCCATTCCTTATGATATTTGCCATTTGGAGAGAGTTGGCGGATTATTTTTATATGAAAATAAGATCTCCAGTCCTATACCACAATGTTTGAGGAGTTTGAATTCTCTAAGAGTACGCCAGTTAGCCTCCAATAAGGAAGTCTTGAGTACATCTTACAGATAAACTTATTCTCAAATTCATTAAGTGGTTCTCTCCCTTCAAATATACAAAACTTGAAGGTCTTGATAGGTTTAGATTTCTCAAGAAATCAATTATATGGTGATATTCCAATTACTATTAGTGGCCTCAAAGACCTGACAACTCTATTTTTGCCTGGTAATCGATCTCAAGGTTCTATACCAAAATCATTTGAAAGTTTAGCAAGCTTGGAATTCTTGGATCTTTCATCTAACAATCTCTCTGGTAAAATTCCTAAGTCATTAGAAGCACTTTCGAATCTCAAAGAACTCAACGTCTCTTACAATAGGCTAGAAGGAGAAATCCCAACTAATGTACCTTTTGGAAACTTCTCAAGTCAATCATTTATTTTGAATTATGCACTTTGTGCCCACCAAGATCCCAAGTCCCATCTTGCAAGGAAGAAGATAGTAAAGGATCCAAGAAAGCTATTCAACGCGTCCTGAAACATACTTTACCTCCAATAATAACCACGGCACTAATAGTGAACGTCATTGTCTTCTTTATAAGATGCCGAAACAAAAGTGTAAAAAATCTAGATCAAGAAATATTTGTTATCTCTGGCAACATGGAGAGGAACTTCCTATCTAGATATTCTACAGGCAACTGATGAATTTAATGAATGGCACTTGCTTGGTACAGAGAGCTTGGGATCAGTGTATAAATGGATATTTTTAGATGAGACTAATGTTGCAATAAAAGTTTTCAATTTGCAGCTAGAGCGAGCTTTTAGGAGTTTTGATTCAAATGTGAAGTACATAAAAATGTCCGCCATTGAAATCTCATAAAAATCTTAACAACTATTGCAATATTGATTTTTAAGCCTTGGTACTTGAGTTCATGCGTCATGCCTAATGGGGGTCTTGAGAAGCGGTTGTATTGTCACAATTATTTTTTTAGATTTCCCAGAGAGGTTAAATATAATGATAGACATGGCATTAGCTTTTGAATATCTCCATCACGGTCGTTCAACACCTATGGTTCATTGTGATTTGAAGCCTAGCAATATTCTCTTAGATGAAGATATGGTTGCACATGTTAGTGACTTCAGCATCTCTAAACTCTTAGGTGAAGGAGAAGACTCAGTGACACAGACCATGACAATCGCTACATTTGGTTATATGGCACTTGGTAATGCTCCAAGTCTAATTCCTAATTTTGTTCTTTTTCCAAGGGTAGGTATAGTTTACACAGATTATTATAATAATCATATAATTTATTTATCATTTATTTGATAATGAGATACCTTACTGGCAAATTGATATTAAAAACATAGTACGGAGTAGAGGGAATTGTTTCCATCAAATGTGATGTCTATAGTTAAGGTGTTTTATTGCCGGAAACTTTCACTAGAAAGAAGCCTACAATTGAAATGTTTATTGGATAAATGAATTTATGGTGTGTTTACTAAATTAGAATCAAAATGTACTATAATTAAAATGGACTGGAATGAGAACAAAGAATGAGAATCAAAATAAGTTGTTTATTCAAATTGTAAGAATCGAAATCGGGATGAATTGGATTACCATTAATGTATTGGAATTGGAATAACTTAGATTATAACAAATTTTAAAAAAGTATTTAATGAATTATTGTCATAATTATTATTTTATATTTTAATTGTAGTGATCATTTATTCAAAAATTATTATTATTATTAATTATTGTCAATAATGTATGAATATATTAATTATTGTGATTATTTATTCAAAAACTATAATTTTTAACATATTGTTGTTAAAAATATATTAATATATTAATTAAGGAAATTATCATTGCACCACTTTTATTTTGTCTTATGTTCATCCAACCACTATAAAATTTTAATATGTACTTTGCACCACTTTTCTTTTCACATTCAACTAGCCAGTTTTGCATTAACACTATTAAATAATTTTAATAAAATGATAATTTTACCCCAAATAAATTAAAAGACTATTTTATCTTAAAAAAACTTTTAAAATTAAAATTTATAATCATACAAATATCCTTAAATTTAATAAAATAAATAAATCCCAAATAGAGGTACTCAACTAATTTTTACTAAATTTAGATTTTACAAAATTTTAATAATTATTTTTATTAAAAATCGTAATTTTACAAAATTTTAATAAAAATAAATGAATTTATTTATTAAAAATTATAATTTATATCATTATATTTTTTATTTTTTAAAGTTTTAATAAAATAAAATGGTTTTTTAATTTATTTGGGGGTAAAATTATCATTTCATTAAAATTATTTAATAGTGTTAATGCAAAAGTGACTAGTTGATACAAATGTGAAAAGAAAGATGATGCAAAGTACATGTTAAAATTTTGTAGTGGTTGGACGAACATAAAGCAAAATAAAGATGGTGCAATGATAATTTTTCTATTAATTATAATAATATATTAATTAATTATAAATAAAAACAAAATGAACATTTTTAGTTTTAAGAGAGTAAAATAGTCAATCCTAGATGGAACACTCATTCCCACCTCCCGAAAATGAGTCTCACATTCCTCATTTTTAAGCTGTAGACCCCACAATTGCAATCTCAATTCCAAGTAAATATTATTAATTATTTTTATTCTGAATTTTAATTTTCTAATTCAGAAAGTAAACATACCATTAGAAAATTGAGTGAAGGAGACTTTACCTCCTCGTGGATTGAGTGAGGTTGTTGATGCAAGAAGAGCAAGCTTTTTGGCCCAAAATGGATTGTTTATTAAGCATCGGCCAGTTATCATTAGATTGTTGCATGGACTCGCCTGACCGAAGGATATATACGACAGATGCTGCAACAAAACTCAAGAAAATTAGAGTGAAATTTCTGGATGCATGATGTCGTTGCAACTTAATGCAGCACTGAATGTGTGCCAACTTGTTCATTTTATGAGTGCTTTATTTTTATTTATTTATTTATTTTTGGCTTCCGTAATAAGAGCCATTACTTTGAGCATAGTAGAAATTGTATTGCCAAATCTTTGCATTTACATTTAAGTTCTATAAAACTAAGTATATAATTGATACTAGTTTCGGCATGTATCCATTTCAGTTCTCTAGAGATTATGTACAGAGTAACGATCATAATATTCTTAAAATTAAGCAAGAACCCCAAGCATATCTAATGGTACAACGGTTCAAATAAATCACATACATATTGGTGTGAGAACTGAATTAATTACTATATATATATACACCTTCAAATTCTTCGGTACTAGGCATTAAATATTGTAATTTATTTACATTTTGGTCAAATTTGAATAGAACTTTGATGGCAGAACGATAAGAAATGAAAATGGAGGATGGTAAAAGTAGAGTCACGTTAAAACGGGCTAATCATTGTCACGCCACCCTAAGGTAGACGCCTTGACTAAAGTTATTGAACATTACTTAACAAGAAAGCGTGAAGATTAAGTTTATATTACCATGATTTACTGGCCCACATTATGATATCAAGCTGTCTAATTTTGACTGTAATTGGAGTATTGGACCACAAAATCCGATTAAATTAAGACTTGCAAAGATTCATATTGCCTGTTTTGACTTTATCTTATCTTTCACCGGAGAAAATTAGCATCTCAATGTAATGTGGAATTGTGTCTTCAATGCTTGGTGCATTAAACTAATATGTATCCAAAATTTAACAGGTTCTCTCCAATTATTTCACATACTTTCTTTATTGAATCTTGTTCTTGCCACATGGTTTGTTTTGGTTGAATCTTGTTTTCGATATATGAGTCGGCTTAAAATTGATTTTTAAGTTGCTGTGGACGATTTAATCTATAGATCTTTTTTGTGAATTATAAGAGATCTTGTCATCTAAACCATTCCTCCCAGGACAGAGAAAATGAATTAAATTGACAATGCAGTGCGAAACTTGTGTTGTAAACAGGAGATTTGATTTATGGATTTGCTCTGTCTTCCATTCATTACGTAGCAATTCCCTTTGCGTTGGAACTAAAGATGTGCATTTCATCCGAATTGCTAGCTCAAATAACATGCGCCTACAAAGGCAAAAGAGCACATTCTTTAGACACTTTTTTTTTTCCCCCAAGTCAGCTTTTGGTGATTTTCATTGTAAATTTTATAATCATCCAATCAATTTTATACGTTTTAAATATTAATTGTTCAGTTGGTAAAATCTTTAGGGTGGTACAAGATGTATAAGCCCTACTCACATATAAAAATTATATTTAGTTTGACAGACTATTTTTTATTTCGCCTCATTCTTTTCTAATGAGACTCGAATCCAAAATCTTTTGTCTTAGACAGGCTGCTCTTTTACCACTTGAGGTAGGGCTTCGCCTAACTTCCATCTTCTTCGTCTGTAAATGGTCTCGGTAATCTTAGCTCTTGAATCACGGTGGAGATTTTTTCAAAGTAAAATGCCGCATTTTCTTTTGTGTTAAGAGGAAATTTCTATTGAAATGGAAAACATGCGCCACAACACATGTCCATCAAAAGTCTTCTTTCTTATCCTCAAGACTGCTCATTTGATCATTTCACCACTAAGAATATACGTGGCCTTTGCATATATGCTCGTTGGTACAGAAGTTCAATGAATGACTATAATTATATTGCAATCATGATCAAATAAATCTCAAATGCAGGTCAAATTAATGCTTAGAAGTTGTATGTGTCCACACTAGACAGGAGTTGTAAAATGCGCCACCACCGAAAGCAAAGCAGTGCTGTCATTGTCAAAGCGGGCACCACTATTTTCATGCATTGCAATCAAAAGGGGATGAAATGAAATTGGTGCTTAATGAGTGGAAATCGGTCTATTGCTCCATTACTTATGATAGGGATGTGGGGTTAGGTCCATGGTCCATTTTCATCCTTTATCCTATTTTTATGAGCAAATGCTAATTACAGGTTTAAGCTACAATATTTATTCCCCCACCTTCTTATTCTTGATTTTATATATTAAAAATTTGAGCTATTAGATAATGGTCGTCATTAATATTAAAGATTAAGTCTAGCACATTCTTTCTCATGAAAAAGATCGGATAAGACTGAGATAGCCCAAGATTTGATGAAACTATTCTCTAAAAATTGTCAATTTCAAAAGTGATTGAAAAATAATGAAATACGAGATTTGAGCATAGATCTTGACTCATATACCATGTTTATGAACCACTTGACCTCTAAAGATTTCATAGCAAAGTGGATAGAAAGATTAGATTAATAAATTTAGTCATTGTAAATATCATGCTAATCATATTGGATTCAAAACAAAGTGGGGCAAAAAGATTAGGTTGCTATATTTAATCCTTGCGAATATCGTGCTAATCATAGTGGATGAAGCAGGCCTGCTGCCTTTTGGAAAATGCTGTTTCTTCAGAAGAGGAAAAAAAAATGTAGTTGATAAACATTACCAAATACCAATGTGGTGATACTTTTCTGAAAACTGCTAAACTATAATCACTTTGGGATCTGAATAAAAGAAAGCTTATTGATACAATCATTTATAACACCGTTCTTGTTATTATAGTATGCATTGACAAATCCGGTGGGCAATTAGTTAAATGGGAAAAGAAAAAAAATTCTAATGACGGCAGCAGATACATATTATGCTAATAAGTATAAACACTACATTATTTATTGGTATTCATCTTGTACTTCGTCACAGAGGCATTAAGTACATCTCACAAGAAAAAGTTTCCTTTGCTATATAAAATACATAAGAAATGAATTGATATCATTGAGCCTAGAACTTCATTTACATGCTAAGCTTTTGCAGTCAAATGATTTCCCTTTTTAGAAAATGCGCCGAATTTGTGGGGCCAAAACCCATGTTTTTACATTTGCTTTTACTTTGATGAATCCAACCAAAAAAATTAAAATCATATGAAAATGCCTTCCGCTCATGCTTTTATTTCTCTTCTACAGTTTCTTTCCACCTATAAATTGAGAGCAAACCAAAGCCAAATCCACAGCATCACCCATCTAACAAAGCACATTAGTCTCGAGCTTGTAAGTCCATTTGATTCATACTACATCGAAAAATGGAGGCTTCGCATGTAGCAGCCATTTGCACGTTGGTGGTTCTTCTTCTGGCAGCTGAAACACAAGTCTCAGTGGCAGTGACATGCAGCCCAACCCAACTGAGCTCTTGTGTTAGCGCCATCACATCTTCAACTCCACCATCAAGGCTCTGCTGCAGCAAGATCAAAGAACAGAAGCCTTGCCTTTGCCAGTACCTTCGGAACCCGAGCCTCAAGAAGTTTATCAACACCCCAAATGCCAGGAGAGTTGCTAGCACTTGCGGCACTCCCTTCCCAAAATGCTAAATTTCTCTTCTCTCCCATTTCTCTTTGCTGCATTAATCTCGTTTAATGCAGAGTCTAATATCGAGTGGTGATTGAAGAGAATTATGAGTTAGTAGCTTAATTGTGCTGTGTTTTATGTTGTTGTTGTTGCGATACTTGTGGAAACAATGTTGGGGGTCATGGGTTACATCACATGGCACCAACATCTGTCTTAGCTAGTGTGTTCTGTTTGTTCCGAAGGCACTACTTATTATTTATATGGGAAATCACTGTTGTGTCGTCTTCCTTTCTCTCTGTCTTGTATCCTTTGTTATTTGCAATTTTATTTTCAGTATATCTAAACAAATCAGTGGCAATAGAAACTTTGGGAGTGTCTGCTCTTGAGTTGAGAATCTATGACTAAATTATAATTCATTGTATTTGTTTGTGTGAATGACAGTACTCATAAAAGAGTGAAAAAATATATAGAGTAAAATTGTAGCATCAAGAACCTCGTTTTAAACAAACTACATATATGTTTAAAATTAGTATTATGTTACGTTTAACGTGTGGGTGTGTGTATGTTACGTAACATAAGATGATCTATATGATTAAATATAAGTCTTTTAACTCCAATTAAAATAATAAGTTACCCTTTTAATATTGAACTTTGAAGATCCCAATGTTAGAGTAACTTGAGTGTTTTCAATTAGCCTAATAGAGACTGCTCTAGGGACATAGACTTTAAAGAAAAAGTGAAAATCCTATATTCACATTTAAAAAAAGAATAAAACTTCAGGCATTTTAAAGAATGTTTTGGGCTAGGCCAGACTATAAGGCCTGTTTTAGCCCTCACGAAGAACAGCCCCTCATGTTTGGAACATAGCATTAGTACCATTATAACACTGTTCTCATCGAAACAATGATATTACACGTTTGGCTCAAAAGGAATAAAAAAAGGGGAAAAAAAAAAAGATTGCATTGCATTATGATTCAAATTAATGGAGCTTTTACCACATTAAAGAATCATGACCCTACGGAAATAAGCCGCATTGCATTAACTTCCAATTTGTTATTTTATTAATTTTAATTGGAGTTGATTTATAGTGGAGCACAAATCTCAACTACATATGTAAAGTGATAAATAATTAAAAAAATATTATAACTTTAATCATGTATTTTTAAAAGGTGCCCTACCTTAGAGCAGTTTTAAGATAACTAAATTCAATTTATTTTTATATAAATTTTTATCTTAAATATTAATGGTCAACTGCAGCAATTTTAAATTATTGTCGCCCACTGATAGGTTGTGTTTAGACTTCAATTGAAGTTCATTTTGATACCATTGAAATCCTAATTACTTGAATGTTGTAATGATACAAGTGTCATCGAAAATGGAGTTCCTGTTTACAGTAGATGTCTGGTTAAAGTTTTGAAATTTAAAACTTTGACCATAAAAAAATACAATGATTGGAAGCTCCGTTTCTGGTGAAATTAGTGCCATTGCAAACTTGCAAAAGCTCAATCAATGAGGATTTCAAAAATATAAAAAATGCAGTCAAATAAAACCGAAATGTTGTGCTGGAAAAGGTTCGTGGTGGCTGACGCGACTGTCAATGAATTATTTATTTTTACTTCAAAATTTAATTAAAAAATGTTGTATAATAACAATATAAAATATTAACAAAATTACATAGTATTAATTTCATAAAAATAATATTATATAAATTTCATCTGATTCATGTGAGCTGATTCAAACCCCAAATTATTGTCACCCGCAAAGTGTTGCGCCAACCCACCTCGTTTCGGTAAATATATTTTCACTTTATTGAATTCCTACTGAAATAAATGAATTAAATTATATTATTGAAACGGGAGGTTACACGAAAAATTTTGAAAAAAAAAAAAAAAAAGTCCCAACCCATCAGTAATGACAGAACTGTAAATTTGGAGAAGTAACTCCAAAGTTCGTTTACATTTACATAATGGAAGGAAGTACTTACAACAACAGAATGACTTTCTCACAAAAGAAGATTTGAAATTTGGTTCCAGCCCATCATCCACGGCCTCTTATCAGCTGGTATTGCAAAATTGAGCTCAAACATCTCCTTTGACATGTTCCCGCCTTCACAAAATCCTACAAGCTTTGCCACTATCTCAGCACTCTCCTGTATATGCCTGGGATCATGGGGGTCTGTCCAAAGCTTGCTTACAAACTGCAGCCTTCTATGTTTCCCGTCAAGTGGGACGTCCCATTTGATGTACAATGAATCCCTTTCCTCTGGTGTCAAGCGCGAGCTCAACCTCTTCGCAAGGAACTCCCTTTCGCGCTTTAGAGCTCTAATACTGCAAGTCAGAACAAGATAGTTAGCTCAACTTCATGATTATGGTGTTTAACTGCTAAAAGGAATACATTTTCCTAGCAAGAGTGGACAGGAACCTTGATGAGAGAGAGATGGTGGGCTCCCCGCCTGCCACAGGAAGCGGGCTTGCATTCCCGAGTTCTGACAAATGCTGCTGCAACCAATTCAGCCGCCTAAGCTCCACTTCCATGTATATTTGATCAGCTGGATCTCCCTTGAACAACAAATAAAACTGTGTCCTATGAATGATAGAGACAAAGCACACATCCCATAGCTCAATAATCTGCTGCCTTTGCTCCCTAAAAGTTATATGCCATGCAACTTCAGGTTCCTCGGTCTCAACTATGTTCTCGTCATTCTCCATATTGTATCCAGCTGCTTCATTTGCTTCCATCTCAAGCACCTAGAGGCAAAATGCAGTTTAGCATAAGTGGAATAAAAATGTAATGCATGAGTGAAAAAAATTTGATATTTAGAGGAAACCACCGTACCTGGCAAACAAGCAGCTGCTTTTGGTATTGCAATTTAGCCACACGTTCTTTCAATTCCGTTACATATGCTCTTATGCTTCTTACATTCTCCTCGGCTGCATTCTGAAACATTTTCTGCATTTTCTTCATATTAACTGAACTCGAACGTCTATAGCCAGAGCCAGGAGTGCCTTCCCTTGATGAGACAACTCCACCTTCTTCGCTCTTTGTGGGAGTCCCTTTCTCAGACTCTGGAAGATTCTCAACGGCCATATTATCATTCTCTGGAGGTCGATTTTCAGTCTCAGACTCCAAAATTTGCCGAGATGTTGATAGAGGTGAGCATGGAGATTTTATAAAATTTTGCCGGTTAACATTACTTGAAGCCAAAGGAAGTAACTTTTTCTTTTTCTTAGCCTTGGGGGTTGATTCACAGTCAGGTTGTTGATTGTTGGTTGGAAGAGACATTACCAATTTGTCTATAGACTTCTGAACATTCTCCAGTTGCTCCTCAAGATCCTCAATGGTGCTTCCCTGTGAATGAAGTCTTGTTATCTCTTCCTTAAGGTTAGCACAAACGCTCTTGTTGGGAGCTGTTACAGTTCCAACTTCAACTTCTTTAGAAACCGATCGAACAGCACGCATTTCCCTTATTTCTGCTTGCAGCCTAGCAATCGTCTCGGCTGCATCTTGATTGCCTAGTCTATGACAAGCCACTTCCTTTTGTAGCACTTCCAAAGCCCGATTTGCTTCTTCTCCCAGCTGCTCCTGAAGGTGTTCAAGTTTGCGGATTTCATGCATGAGTGTGAAGGGGGCAGTTGATGATTGCCTCATAGACTGCCTTGACATCGTTTTCCTTATTTTATCAACACGGCCCAGCTCTTTGCCATCAAGTTTTGGTGACAGTACACCAGAATAAGAGAGGCACTTCTTCACTGATGGACAGGGCAGCTCGAGTGGATTTGAAGTCTGAATTGTTATTCAACAAAATGCATTAGTAAATTGCAGTTGACTGAGAAAGGAAGAAAGGAAGAGGAAAAAAGTTGACCTGCTGATCCTCCTGAAGCTTTCTACGTAACTCATCCACCTCAGATTGTGCCATATCTCTTTGTCTTTTTAATTCTTCAATTTCCATCTCCATCTAGACATGATAAGATAACGAGATACATGCATTATAAATTTGTGATTATATAATTGGACATCCCTAATCAAGCCAAACTTGGATGAAAATTTACCTGCTGAATTTTCAGATCCTTTTCCCTTGATGGATCAGGAGTGCGCAGCTCTGCTTCCAGCCTGGCAACTTCCTTTTGTAAATGTTTGACTAGTTGCTTATCAGAAACAACCTAATAATAATAATAAGTGTCAGGATTTGATGTTTTTATTAAGAATTCTAGTAAATGCATATAAAGAATCAGTACCATGTTAACTTGGGCATTATTTGTTACTTCCTTTGCTCGGGTGGCGAAGAAGAGAGTATTTCGAGATTGCTCAAAATGGCTCAAAGCTGGACTTAAAGTACATATGATGGCAGTACGTGCATTCCCACCAAGAGAGTGCTGCAATATGCGAGTTAACTTCGAGTCTCGGTAGGGTATATGGCCACTTCTTTTTCCAACACTACAAGCCGCAGCAGTTCACCAAGAGAAAAAGGGGAAAGTCAATACTATGTGCCGGAATAGGAGAAGCTACAATTCACAAACATATCTTGAGACAGTCCTCAACTTTCTGATTAGTTCATTAGAATTCTTTTAGGGTCTTGAAATGGCACATTCAAACTAAAACATGCAGAGAATAGCTATGTTAAATTCTGACCTGAGCTTTCTGATAACTGTAGTAAGAGTCATCAAACTGAGGTTAATGTGGCATCCTTCCCTGAGCCTAGCGCCATCTGCATGTGTCTGTGAGGCTCTTTCACTTCCAGCTAAATCTACAAAGTTCTGCAAGTAATAGATCCCCAAAGTTACAATCACAGAAGAGAATAAATATACAAAATCTTAATATTCATGCACAAGGTGAGCATCATATGATATCTTACCAGGCTTGCAACAAAAGATCTCACACAATCTGAATTTTCTCGGAGTGTACTTTGTATACTCTTCATTGTCAGAGCCCAAAAAAACTAATCAGCTTTAGATAGAAATTTGTTTTCTCCAAGGATCAAGAGAAACTATAATCAATTAAACTTACCAGCCTTATAATTTGATGCGACCGTGAGCTAGTATCGTTCAGGGCAGTTTCACCAACTTGCCTTTGAGCTAAAAATGCAACACACAACAGGGCTAAAATTAGTCGGAGTTCTCTGCACATTTTGGAAGAGCAAGCTAACCAAAATCAATTCACCACCTTCATCAAAGTACCTTCACAAATACTGATCAAATGTCTCAAGTGCTGATCATTATTTGCTGTTTCCTCCACTAACTTCTCAACAACAGTACCTTTCTGCAAACAGAAATTAGCTGTCACATAAGAATGTGTGATAGAAGCATAAATCCATTCTTGCAAGTGAAAGAACCTATAGAAGCAGTACCTCGGGATCATCTAGAAGCTTGAGATTGCGGCCAGATTCAGAATTTAACAGATCCCTGACATTCTCATTATAGATTTCTAGTCCAGAAATCTTAATCGTAAAATCTCTCTCTGGCGTCTGCAATTATCCAAATAAATAGATAAATAAATAAAAACCCCATTTGAACAACAGCAATAACACAATACAGGACCAACTTAAAATCAATATTAGAGATGAACAATATTAGAATCTTATTAAACTTACATTCATTATATGGTTATAAATATCAACAACAGCTTTCTCTGTTATCCCTCTCATCGTGTAAGTCTTCCCACTGCTGGTTTGGCCATAGGCAAATATAGTCGCTAAAATTCGGAAAAAAAATCACATTTAAACCAACTCTATTAGAATCTGATAAATTACCCTCTTAAACGATATGTTCATTCAAGCAAGCACATAAAGATTCAATACCGTTGATGCCCATTAAAGCAGACAAAGCAACATTCTTCACTCCTTCCTCATATACAGTTTCAGTTAAACAAGAAGGACCAAACACTTTATCTGCATAAAAAAAAAATAAAAATCAACAAATTTATAAAATTTTTAACTTCAAAAAAGGAAATGAATGAGATAATTATTAAGAAGTTACCAAAAGTGAAAGAGGAAGGCTGAGCCACGCGCTCATGAGGCTGTGGTTTATAAACAATAGTGTGATCATCAACACAGTCCCAAGCCACTTGATCTTTGGCTAATTGTTCCCTTTTGTTTAAAGGCCTAAGCCTCACAGTAACCACAATTTTCTCTTCCCTTGGTTTCGGCCCACCAGGTGTCGACGCCGGCGTCTGCGTCGGCGTCGCCCTTTCCGATTTCGAAGATGGCGTTCCTGGTGTCCTCACTGTCATCTTCTTTTAAGGTATCCTTTTAATTGCAACCACGATAAGCTTCTAGATCTGAAATCTGATAGTATATGGAAACTTTGGCAATCAAAATCAATTATAATTTCATAATTTTCATAAGGAAAGTTCATAAATGAAACCCCATCAAAAATTCATTTTTTTTGGTAAAAAAAAATTGAAGTTAATTACTCACAGAGAAATTGAGATCTGAAGTGAGCTGTGAGAAGCCGAGCGAGCAGAGGGAGATTGTGAGGCTTCGATTTTGGGAGCGTTAACGGGGGAGAGAGAGATAGGCTTCTATTTTGTCTTTACAAAATGTTATTTGAAAAAGCTCTTTGTATTTGCAGGTGTGACTGAAAAATGTGATTTGATTTGAATTTAGGTTTCCAACGGCTAGTTTCTTATATCTCGGGAAGTCTTTTTCATTTTCTCGTCCGGTTCATTGATTAGAGTGCGGTCTGTTTAACATTTCGTCATTTTATCGCAGAGAATAGCGGGACCCGGTTCATGTTTTCAACGGTTTTGTTTCTCATTTTAGAATATTTCAATTTCTTCACATTGATTGAACCCGACATGAAGACAAAAAGAAGAAAAGAATAAATTTGCTTCCCAAGGCTTTGTGCTTTTGAACCCCCAATTTTAGGCCAATTGTTTAGGATCAAATGCTTGAAGGCTTTTTGCCCAAAAAAAAAAAAAAAAAAAATGCTTGAAGTCTTTGTTTTAAGAATAATTTAATTAGAAACATGATAAAAATTTAATTTCACAAAGCTTACGAGGTTTTTATTTGTTATAAATAAAATATGTTTGACATAATGATACTAGTAAATATAAAATGTGAAAAAAAATAAAAATGATTTACACTTTTGTTTCAAAGTATTGTCAATAAATTTTTAATAACTAAAAGAGAAAGAGAGATAAATTAGAAATTAGTTGATCGCAGGACTTGACCGAGTGCTTTTTCAATTACCTTTGTTTAATTAGTTGTTTGAATTTTGAAAAGTTACGTATTACATAAATTATTTGAACTCCGCCCATCTCTTATTTTTTCAAGAAAAATAAAAATAAAAATTGGACAAATTAATTTTCATTTTTTTAATACTAGTTACACACCAGATTATTATATTACACAGATATTTATAACTGGTATTATAACAGATATTACACTGATATTTATAATCAAATATACGTTACTGAAATTTACATTATTATATTAAATTTTATGAAATACATATCCAGATGAAATAACCATCACAAATGAGTGATATCCCTGCTCCATTTGTATTTCACAAGGGAGAAGAGTTTTTATAAATATTTTAAATAAGCTTATCCATTCTACTTCATATTACGAAAGTTATAGAATTAAGTTCTTGTTCACATCAAGTGCGCATGGAATTTGGTTTTTATTTTTGAACGTTGAAAAAAAATAAAAACAAATAAATTCCAGATAACCTAAATTATGAGGTCACATACGACTATAGTACAATCCAAAACTCTCACCTCAATTTCTTATTATCATATTTGCACCGAGACACCGAAACCACCAAAAGTGTTGTTTAATAGAGAGCTCTAAAGATAAGCCGTTTAAGGAAAAGCCATGGGAATTCTTTTTGAAGGCTTCCCTCATCAAACGAAATTGATGTTAAGGATTTAACAAGTTTCTGTAGCAACTGAGCATGGCATACAAAGTAACTCCATTTGCCCCAAGAAATCGAAGAGGAAAGGTTACATTGGCATAGGTTAAGTTTATAGCAAAATAAACGGTAACATACAAAAGTGAAAACATGCTTGCATCTGAAATCATACGTATCTAGGACTATGGGATGGCAAAGCTACTTCTACTTAACACTTCCATAAAATGAAGTTCTATTTCATGTTTCAGAACACAATGCACATCAAACATGAAGATTGCATACAAAGGAGTGCTAACATGCCGTGGCATAGCAAAAGTAATATCATAGTCACAACGCCATTTTTTTTCATTGATAATTGAACAACATAAAAGTTAGTACATCAAAAAGATCATCCAAATTCACACATGTAATACATCAAAATCAGTATCAAAATCCAAAAGGAACCTGTAATAAACCTATTTTTCTCCTCTAATCATAACACTAACATTAACATATAAAACAAAAAGTTCACAGGCAAAGCATGTTGAGTCACGTGTATTCAGTTTGCTCCTACTCACATTCACCTTCAAAGTTGTTCTTAACTGCCTCTTTCTCTAGGGTTTATTTGGCTTCCTCTTATGCTATAAACTCTTCATTCTTTTTATCGTTTTCTTCTTTCGTATAATCTTCATCACTTTCAAACTAATGATGATTCGCTTTCTCAGTTTCTCACAACAAAAACTGAAAACCAGATAAATTCCTGCAAATAGTATGCCACCATATTCTCCAAATGGCACTTAACTCAGCCCACTTCATATTGGTTTTATTTTTTGCACTGTGATAGTTCGAGCAATTACTAATCTCAGTTTCACCTGTGATACATTCCGTGAGATGCAAAGAACTGGAAATCTGGGTGATTGACGTGGAGCAGTCTCAGCCAGTTTTCTGCAGCCTGCGCAAGGGAGTTTGCCAGTTGGTGTTCGCTTACCCCATTTTGTATCCACATGGGTCCTTTGAATTTATAAGAGGCCATTCCAAAAGTACGCAAAGAAACTTTTGGGACACCATCAATCTCGCTGGGATAGACAACAATTGGAGCTTGGCCACTTCCAATGCCTGCAAATATGTATAAGAGGTAATTTGAAGAAACAAAAATCTGAGGAAACAAAGTAAATTATCATACACAGTACATCGTCTAATATATTTTAACTATTTTCACAAAAACAGAGATAATAGCAATGGTTGTGTTAAAGGATGTGTAACTCCCAGTAGAATAAACCAAAGAAGTAAAATCTAGAATTCAGTTGGCTCAAAATTATCTTTTATACCAAAAACAGTGAGGTTGAATCTATCTCAAATCACCTCCCAGAACTGTATGACAAACAACTGTCATATACTCTTTTTCCACTTAAGAAAATATTAAAAATTAATATGGAAAGGATAAGATATCCTTCAAAGAAATGAATTAATAGGAAAATGACAAATATAAAACAGGAGAAAAGCATCAAACGCAGAACAGATACAGAATGCATTGAGCATATACAGGATGAAAAGAGTATTCTTCGGTAACAACTCAACATTCAGCCCAAATATGAACATCCAAGTGAAAACAATACGCATTACCTACAATACGTAATACCTAAGAGGGTGACACTGAATGAATCTCCCTAGTATCGTGCCAAACCTCAGGAAGCCAAGTACCTATTATAAGCCTAAAAATGACCATGGAAAAGTTGCCCGTGACACAATGAGACACAAAATTTTATCATATGGTTGACGCTGAACGAATCTCGCTGGCATCATCACAGAGTCTCCAGAAGCCAAGTAGCTATTATAAGCCTAAAAATGACTGGAAAAGTTGCCATTGAAACAGTGAGACAAAATTTTATCATATACCATATGCCAGTAAATGGTTAAAGCAAAGGTCTCACAATTCTTTCATTGGAAGGCATTAAGAGTTCAAATACTTTTGCTAAGCTCTTTCAGGTAAGCTTAAAATTTTGAGGCTAATGGTTATTCAAAATAGAGTTGAAGCCTATTTGGCCAAAAAAGTCTTCTGCTACATTTCTAAAAACTTTTCAATTAATTAAATGACAGTCAGTGATATCAATTTACGTGAGCTGAGATAGGGTCCCAATTTTCTAAACCAAGGCCAAGACTACCAGATGAGTCTTTATACTTTCATTTTACTTTTCCTCCCACATCTGTAAGGAAACAGGACCTAAAAAGTCAAGCTTCCTGGAATACCAGAATAAAATAAAATACTGTCCCAATCAGCCAAAAAAAGATTTTTGAGCATTATAGTTACCTTTCAAAGGTGTGGAAAGGGAATGGTAAGTCAAAAAGCAAGCATCCAAATCTTTTAAAGTTGGCCCTGTAGGTATTCTGTAAATAGGATACCTACAAAAGTTCCACCAGGGAGGAAATAAATCCATGTGTCATAGAAAGCAAATAATTGTATCCACCACAATAATCCTACCATGCCACAGACATCCAACTGATAGGTAGCAAATCACAACTTCTTAATGTTGTCAGCCCAGGATACCGGTCTGCAAGATCTGATATCTGCTGCAAAGGTACGATTTTACAAAATAAGGAAACTAATATAAAGGTCATGCCAAATTAGTCAAAGAAAACTGAAATGGACAAATAACTAGCCTTGTCAGCTAATGGTTCACGGCTATAAGGAGTATCCTGCTCAAGATATTGAAACAACAAGCGACCTCCGGAACTCCCAACTTCACTATCATCACTAGAAAAGCCTTCCTGCATTGTACTATTTTCATCACTTATTGACAAGCTGCCTATTCTAGAAGGGTCATCATATGTAAGATGATAGCGGCCCTGCCGCACCCTTGAAAATTTACTGCCTTTTTCAACTTCATAGTCACTGCTTCCATCACTACTTGAGTCCCTGTAGTATTCGCCATCACTGTCCTCTGCAGATTGCCTAGCAATGTGATAGACTCAAATTGGTCATAAGCTAATAAACTATAATACAAGCCATTAGTTGACAACCTATATTATCAAGTATCTTGCATTACTTGATTATTTTAACAAGGTTTTAAAGAAAACATCACAATTGAAGCTACATAATTAACCTTTTGGTCATTAGGAAATCTTTATTTAAAGGGTTATGAGTGCTTCAAAGATAAAGTGTGAAATAATATAAGGTTTGATAAATTTTTAACAATAACAATCCCACAAAAGAAAAATAATAGCCATAGCATAATCGAAGAAATAATAATAAGTCAATATCTAAAACTAATAACATCTACTGCATAAACAACCTTAAAATATTTGGACAGGTGATCCCTATGCGGTCGCTTCTAAATAACAAAAACAAAATCTGCTCAAAGAAACTATAACCCCAGCCTCTACCAAACCGAGATACATCTGAACAAGGAGTTGGTAGTTTCTATGTAGTTCCGAACTTCACTAAGTCAGGGTTAAATGAGTTCTGATTTAGATAGAATGGCTACTGATGGGTATTAATGTACACATAGTTTCCCTTCCTCTGTCTCTTTTCGTGATTTCCAACAACAACGTCCCACCCACCCTCGACCACACCCCCCAACACCCCCCCCCCACCCCAAACACGTCAAAGCTCATGTTTACTACTGAAACCATAAGTAATGCAATACTAACAAAATTTGCATTCCCAGCCTTGTATACAAGTTGGAAAGGCTTCCAGTCAAGGCTGTCACAGGATTGATTGGATAAAGTAATAAAAGATAACACAGTTCCAATGGAGTTCACCATCAATTTGTATTTAAGATTTGGCATGTAAGTGTAGCATTGCTCTTCAACGGAATCAAGGTACCACTTACCGTTACTATGAATAGTCAGTTTGAGGAAAAAGAGAAGAGGAAGATAGGGCATAAAACAACAAAAGCTCACCAGAGAATGAGCGAAAATTAAGGAATGTACTGGAAAGAAAAGACCTGTCGAAGTATGTTATTATTTTGCCCAAGAATTAAGACCCCAGATCATCACATGAAAAGGTCCACAAACTTGGTCATAGCATAATGTAACTGAATTTCAAGCATCAATGTCATGAAGACAGACAAACAAACATATTATACTCATTGAAAGTGTCGAAAAGGAAGTCCAAATAGATAGTAACAATTGATACTTTAAACCAAACACATGCTAATATATCAAATCTGCATTACCTTCCTAAGAATACACAATTTCACATAAATCTATATATCTAACAGAAAAGACTTATACCTTGACTTGGCAGCAGACTCTGTAGATTCACCATATAATTGGATCCCCGACAAGTATGGCACATAATACTGAACAACACAATCACTTCCATCAAGTACCAACGGCACTCCTGCCCCGTACACACTCCACTCCTTAAACGACTCCCACAGATCACCCAGCATGAAGTATGGCTGAAACTCTACATCACAAGTCCTCCAACCTCTCATCGTTTTCTACACCAACAAATGCATTTAGTTGCTATGAAGTTAAAACACAATTCAACATAACCAAATTCACTCATGGTGCTTAAAAACGTAAAATTCAACTAGGCGTAGTTAAAAATTGCAGCAAATATACTACATTCCTCAAGCTTTGCCACATTCTCACAACAATTAAATGATAAAAATGAAATTAAAAGTATCACTAAAAAAAATAGGACCTTTGAGAAATACTGAGCGGGGACCGAAGGCGTGGTGGATTTCAAGAACCTATCGAGATTACTAACAGAGACTACAGATTCCGCAGAAGCCGCCTTCTTCAAAGCTTCACTCTCCGGTGAAATTATACTTTCGTTTTCATCAATCTTTGCCGCCTCTGCTTGTTTTTGCTTCTGTTGTTGCGGTTGCTGTTGCTGTTGCTTTTGGTTTTGATTCTTTCTCACCTTCACTGGAACATAAAACCGATCTTCCCCGCGTACTCGGCCAAACTGCAAATTCGTCGGCAACATAGTCCTAAAATTCTCTGTTGTTTGGTTGCGGAGAAAACGAAAGAAAATCAAACCAAAATAACAAATAACAACAACGCTATATCTCTATTCTCTCCTCCTTTTACAAATCTCGATTAGAAAACAGTTTTAGTTAAGTGAAGATATAAGTTTTCAAATATTAGCGATTCAAAAAAAAATGGAAACTGAGGAATCTCTTCCGTTTTCCCTTAGCTTTCTCGCAGTTTCTCGGGAAACAAACAGCGTGAAAATCCAATTTTTCAGATTTTATATTTCGACTATTTATTTATCAGAGACTAACAGAGAGTGAATGATTAATTTGAGAGAAATGAAATCTGTGTGAAGGAAAATGAAGAACAAAGAGTGAACCAGTCTGTCATATATTTTTAAAGTGAAGAAACAGTCTGAGATAGTACAATTATTAATTGGATTTAATTAATTAATTAATTAATTAATTGATTACCATTTCTTTATGGGAGTGAGATTAAGTCATGTTTAGGAGGTTAATTATTATTTTACTAATTAAAAAACTTCAATTAAGATAATGATGGGAAAGATTTCAAAGAAAGAATTGAAGGCGATTTTTTATTGGTGGATTTGTTGACAAGGAAAATTAACTCTCGCAAGAAATGGATTCGCACGTGTGAATGAAGAGTAGGTGAGCCGTCAGACACGTGCACCGCAGCTTATCAAACACTAACATACCATCAACTACGGACTACCCACTCGGTGGCGCCTGCTTCTTGCAAATAAATAAATTCTTTTATTTTTTTTCTTTATTTGTAAAATAAAATATCTTAATCGATAAATTAATTTTGAATTCTTGTCCAAAATGGCACGTGTATTATTTTTATGTCATCTTAGTTAATTTCGGTCTTGTGTTTTATTTTCATTATGATATCATATTGCCACAAATAAAATAATATCACATGTTTATAATAATATTGAAAAATTATAAATGTATTTGTAATAATTTTCCTACTATATAAAATTTGTATGTAGAAATTTGTTTGGATAATCTTTCTCTATATAAATATATAAAAGTGGGAGATGAGTAATGGCGCTTATTTGATCAATTCTCATCTAGTGAGAGATTTTTTATTTTAATATGGTAAGAAACAAGATAAAAAAAAATAAAAAGACACGAATTCTAAGCTTATCTAATTCCCTATGCAATAAAATGCACTGCATTAGTATATATGGCCTTCTTATATTTTATTTTATCTCTTATTTTACTAAAATAAAAATCCGGTATTGAAAAATTTATATATATATTCCTACCTTATAACATATTATAATGATATCAGCTGGCCCATTTTGGTCATACTGGCTTGGCAAACATGTTATACCTAACGTATGTTGACTAATACATGAAAAAAAAAAACAATTTGAGGGAATTGATTTCAATTTATTTCTATAGGAGAAAGAATTTTAATTGAATCAACTAATGGGTTAGATTTTTAATTTTTCTTTTTGATAAAATAGATATTCGATCTAACATAATCATATCCATTTGAAAATGATTAAGTATTTCTTACAAGATTATTAATGCTGGAATAGACAGAATTTTTAAACAACACATAACCCAATGGTTTTGAATGTAAGTAAAATTAAACATTAAGCAACCCAAAAATTTTAATTTTAAAACATGTGCTATGAGTACAGGACTCTATGGGTACAGCACCCCTACAACTTGTGTGTCGTTAAATAATTATATTCCATTGATTTTTATTGAATTTAACCATTTAATAATCTCCAAACTATATATAAAGGTATGGTAACTTTGAGACACCGAAGTTGCACCCTTAAAGACATATAATTATTTTTTTTCCCTAATTCATTTGCATGTGAAAATTGGGAACATATTCCATCCAAAAAGCTAAAGAAGATATTCCTTGAAGGAGTGGACGATTTTGTTTTCCTTTATTATCTAAGTGAAAGCAAATAACAAATTTTAATTTATAGAAATAAAAATAAATAAATAAATCTCATGTCTCTCACATTTTATAATATGTGTGTGTGTGTATGCTTCAAACAAAGCCATGAAACTTGGTGGCAAATATCAATACACACCACCAACCACTACCCAAGATCATAGTCGCAATTTAGTATTTTAGTTTTTTTTTTTGGGGGGTCAATTTACAGGTACCTCAACACGAATTAGAAATTATTGTAAAAAAAAAAAAAAAAAAAACTAGGTGGGTCACAACACTGAGAAAGAATGATTAAAGTGATTACCCTTTAAGAGAGTAAAGGAAAAAAGCCAAAAACAAAAGTAGCTCTCAGAAAGCTGGATATTATGATTTATGAGAATAATTCATCATTTGGACCCAACCTTTATATTGTCACATGGTTTCATTTTAATTACTTGCATAAACGTTTTTGCTTTTATAGTTTTATTTGACTAATTTTTTTTTTCATTTCATATCAATGCGTACTTAATAATTTGTATCCTTACCAATTCATACGATTTTTTTTTTAGCAGAAAACAGTAAAACTTGTTCAAATTAGTAGGGGAAGAATCAGAGTTCTAAATAATTTTAGATTTTCAATTACTATATTTACGTGTAATAAATATCTCATTATTTAATGATAAAAAAATCAGTCATTCATAAAATCTAGTCGCGATCCTATTGTAATAACATTTGTAATAATTTCAGCTCAGCCTATGAAAGTATCCTAAAGTTGAGTTGCCAATGCGAAGACAAATAGAGATCGCCAAAGTGATAGTACTTGCTTCACAAAATGATCCTATTTTTTTACGGTACCTAAAATATTAGGTCAATGGCCCAAGACAAAGCTGGCAAAACCAAAACTAATCCTTTTAAGCCGGCTTTCCCAATTTGGGATGCTTGGTTCATTCCTTTGTCGTCAAAAAGCACACTTTCATTTGAACCATCCAAATATGGATTGCCAGTGCTTTGCTAATAAGGGTTCGTGGTGGCCATGAGCCGAGTTGGTTTCTGTTGTTTTTGAATTAGGAATTTAGGATTTGTTGATAGTGAATGGTTCAACCTTTATATATTTCATAATTAAGTTAATTATTAATAGTTGTTAAAGAAACCGTTTGACCTAAAATTAAGTTAAAAAATAAGAGCTTAAAAGAGTCTTTTTGTGAGATAAAGATTTGAGTACTTGAGACATGAACTCATAGATAGTTTTAAAGTAAGAGGGTATGAAAGTGCTAATAGGGAGCATTAAAGACAAGTCTTATTAACCAACAAAGTGTTGGCTCCACTGACAATGAAATCCTCTTAAGTGGCTTGACTGTGTTTGCTCTTTAATTCGAGTCACAAGAAAATTGTCTTTGTTGGGAGAACATGTGCTTCCCAATTCAAATATAGATTTCTAATTTAAGTTGTGGTATGAGTTTAAAGGTGCTTCTCACAGTCTGAACTCTCTCCAAGATATCTCGTGGTTAAGACAAAAAAAAAAGTCTTGTTAATAAACTTCAACATGTAAAACATGAATTCAGACTTGAGAACTTGAGAGAACAATTTATAAATGATCTTACGGACAATAGAGCAAAAAAAAAAAAAGAGTTAGAAAATTGAAACAATAACTGAGGAAATCAAGCTTCAGATGTTCGCTCTAATCGGTACCAAAAAAAAAAACGTTTGACCCAAAATTTAAACTAACAGGTAAAGCTCATCAATAATAATAAAGATATTTGTTAACATAATTAACGAGGCATGAGCACACACACATAAATAATATCATACTATTTTTATATCACTATTATTGAAAAAAGAGAATTATTATAATTATATTATTGAAAAAAAATAGAGAGGAATGAGAAAGAATTTTATGAAAATGATATAAAATTATTTATATTTAAAAGAATTTTTTGAAAAATAAATTATTTTTTTTATTCTATTTATCAAATAGATAATAAGCGAATAATTATTTTGAAAAATAAAATTAGATAAGTCGTTTTCAAGGAGGCCCGCCCAGACATTAAGTATTAAAAAGGGAAATTTTCAGATGAGAGAGGCGTATCATACTATCATATCATTTAATACGTCTGTTGAAAATTTGACAAAGCGGCAGGCATGTTATTAGTCCAAATCAAATATGGGCAATGGGTGATTGGCTGCCCACAAATTCAGTGGCAGAAAGAAGTGAAAGTCGGTGGCCCAATTAATGTATCTAATTTTGGGCACCAAAAAAAAAAAAATAAAAAAGGATAAGGACAAGTGTCCGTGGTGATTATAATTTATGTATATGCTTCAAAGATTGTGAATTGAAAGATGTGGTGGAGCCGTGGTGTTTAGGATTGGTTGGATTTTGATATATGTGGGTCTGTTGAAGGCTCGCAGCACCATTCCCACGGCATATTCCAAAAATAATTCAAGTACAGCTCCACTTGGCATTCAAATAAAGTCAAGACTGTTTTAATCAAACAATATGTGGCACATAACGAAATGCTATCAATTTCAATTTAATTTATGCTATCTTGTGATTCATTTCATCTACTTCAGTAATCTACATTTCAATTTTGTGATGTGGTCTCCATTGCCAAAATGATGTAAAGGGCCCAAAGGCCTTATTGTGATTGATGTGTTTTTGTCCTTTAATCCACCTGCTTCTATGAAATTGAATTAGTGCCGCGTAGAATGTCAATTAAATTTGGTTAACAACATTATGTTTATCACTGAAAAGCAACTTAACTTCTACCATCAAATAAAAATCCTTGTGCTTTTTTCTTTTTTCTTTTTTAATGAAATATCCATTACATAATATAACCTGTAAAATCATAGTAATTTCATATGTGGGCAAATTCGACAAATTGTCAAACAGATCCAAACTCATTGGTTTGAAACATTTCCAAATCATTGCTGAACCAAAAATTTTTCAAGTTGAACTGATCCAAATCGATTGGATCGGTTTAGCTTCTCAGCTTGAGCTTATTAACTAAAAGACCATCTCTTTTATCATATTATACCTAAATTATTTGTTATTTTTTTGTGTCCATAATCTAAATTGATATCTTCTTTGACAATGCATCCACAAACATACTTAACAATGAGAAGATACATCCATACAAGATCACAATACATTCTAATAAAAAAGTTCACAACCTGTCCATTTAATACAAAATCACAAACGAGGCTAAACTTTTAAACCTCTTTCACTGTCATGAAGGCGACCACTTCTTCTTTTAGTAATCTTAATTTTGGGTTCTAGAAAATCATCCATCAATGTTTCTGCATCTTCCATGGCCTCATTCACATTGGAATCATCTTCACGTTAAGAGCTTCTATTATTAATGAAGATTAAAAAATTGTTTATGGAATCAAATAAATTATCATCAATTATACCAAAATCCATTTTAAATTTTGACTAAAATGACATAAAATTGTACCATGACAAATCAAATCCAACATTATAAATAAAATTAACATACGTCAAGTTCAGAATTTTAAAATTGTGACTATGAGACTTGAGAATGAGAGTTTGAGATTAAGAGAGTTGAGAATGATAGGAGGTACTGGATTGATACATCGTATGCTATTGTGTATGTTGTGTGCATGTCTCTTCTTAATAATCCCATAATAAATTGACACATCATATGTTATAAGGCTTTTTAAATTTGCTGGATTGGATTGGTTTGAGCCGGTACCTAAATCCAAACCGAGTGATGTTGGTTTGTAATCCAATAAACCGAAACCAATTTTTTTAGAGATGACACAATGCTCCATGGGTTTGGAACCCCATGGGGGTAAATGGGTAAATTTTGAATAATTTTTGGAGAATAGGGTGAGGAATAGGGAAAAAATTATCTCCAAATTCTTAATGGGATGAGGCTTGGTTTTTTACTCCTCACTATACTCCCACCCAAATCCCCATTATATATGAATAATTTTTAATTTTTTTCTATAATTTTGATTTATCAATTGCCATGTTGGTTAATAAATTTTCTTTTTATTTTACCTAATATACATAGGTTATAACTAAAAGAAAACCCTACAATATAATTCTTATTCAACCCTAAAATATTGTTATATTTTCTTTTCTCTCTTAAGGTGCTGCTCTATTCAAAATTTTTTGTTTTGAATATATGCTGAAGGTGTTAAGGGATTCAAACTGTGGTGTACAGACCTTAATCCCCATAAGTGCATAATCTGTAAAGATGTAATATTCAATGAGAATGCTGCACTGGAAATGAAGAAATCTACTGATACAGATGCACAAAAGGATAAAGAGAGGACCAAGGTTCAGTTTGAGGTGGAGCCCTACACAAGAGAAGCTTCAGAAGATCAAGATGACACTGATCAAGGATTTATTGATCAAAGAACTGATCAAGTAAAGCAGACTGAAGCTCAGCATCATGAATACCAGCTGACAAGAGACAGAGAAAGAAGGAAAGCAAAAGCACCTGTTAGATATGGATATGTAGATCTGATAGCCTATGTATTGACAGCATCTCATCAAATTGATGATGATAAACCCAAGAACTACAAAGAGGCTATCCAAGGACCATACAAAGATGAGTAGAACAAGGCCATAGATGAAGAAATCTATTCACTGAAGAAGAACAATACATGGGAGCTGGTTAAAAGACCAGCTAACAGCAGAACAGTAGGATGTAAATAGATCTACAAAGTTAAAGATGGACTAATAGCTACTGAACCTAGAAGATTCAAAGCTAGGTTAGTAGCTAAAGGTTACACACAGAGGGCTGGAGTGGATTTCAAAGAGGTGTTCTCACCAGTAGTCAGGCATACATCAATCAGAGTGCTACTGGCTTTAACAGCTGTAAAAGACATGAAGCTTGATCAACTCGATGTCAAGACAACCTTTTTGCAGAGAAGACTAAATGAGGACATCTTGATGACACAGCCTGAAGGGTACACAAGTCCAAAATCTGCTGACTGTGTGTGTTTGCTGAAGAGGTCACTATATGGGCTGAAACAATCACCCAGACAGTGGTACTTTAGATTTGATGAGTTCATGGTCACTCATGGATATCTAAGGTGCAGTTATGATGTATGTGTTTACTATAAGATCATACAATCAGGTAACTACATAGATCTGATGTTATATGTAGATGATATGTTGATTGCTTGTAGTGAAAGAGAAGATATTGAAGTTTTGAAGCTGCTCAATTCAGAATTCGATATGAAGGACTTGGGTCCAGTTAAGAAGATTTTGGAAATGAAAATAATAAGGAACATGAAGAAGGGTACTATGATTCTGTCTCAAAGGAAGTATCTAGAGAAGGTACTTGGAGCTTTTGAAATGTCAAGCAGCAAGTTAGTAGTAACCCCTCTAGCATCTCACTTCAAACTGTCATGTTCACAATGCCCCAGTACAGATGAAGAGAGGAATGAAATGACAAAAGTTCCTTATGCAAATGCTGTTAGTTGCATAATGTATGTAATGGTACTTACAAGACCAGACTTAGCTCATGCTTTAAGTGTTGTAAGTAGGTTTATGGCTACACCTGGAAAGGAGCACTGGAAGGCTGTTAAATGGGTGTTGAGGTATCTGAAAGGTACACAAGAGTATGGCCTGGTATATCAATTGGAAAGGTTGCAGGTCTCTGTGGTTATGTTGACTCAGACTATGCTGGGGACTTAGATAGAAGGAGATCTTTAACTGGCTGTATGTTTTTCTTGGATGGTTGCCTTGTTAACTGGAAGGCAAGTTTGCAGCATGTTGTTGCCTTGTCAACAACAGAGGCTGAATACACTGCTGCAACCGAAGCTGTCAAGGAGGCTCTGTGGTTGAGAGGGTTGATAACAAAACTGGGAATGAAGCAGGAGACTATTGAGGTTCATTGTGACGCTCAAGTGCAATTTACTTGAGTAAGAACCCAACTCACCATGACAAAACTAAACACATAAATATCAAGTTACATTTCATCAGAAATGTAATCTCAAAATGTGTGATTAGCATGGTGAAAGTGCATACATATGATAATCCTGCTGACATGCTTACTAAGGTCGTAACTATAGCTAAGTTCAAGAGTTGCTTGGACAAAACTGGGCTGACTGAATTCTAAATACTCAGGTTGGAGAAATCAGAATCAGGGAGTGATTTGTTCAAGGTGGAGAATTGTTGTGTTGTGAAGTAAATCTATTGATGAAAACGCCAACTGATGTCGCGTTTTGGAAAGTCAAACTCATATTCCTTGGAACGACATGCATGAAGGTCGTTTTGGTTTAAGTAATGCACGAGAGTTTAACGTGAACAAATAAGTTGCTTTCTTGGTTCGTTAAGATCAGTTAACTCACATGCCTGTCACGTGGTTTTCTGGGTTTGTTGTTGATTCGTTAACGAGCTGTTATATACAGCTGATTCTGGAAACATAATATTAGGGGAGTAAGAGCTATTGTGAGTTGAGAAGATTGGAACAAAAGGCTTCTTGAGAGACTCCGTAAGTAGCTTGTAAAACTCTCTGTAACTTCTGTGAACAATCAATAGAATTGGGTTCTGTTTCTCCCGTGGATGTAAGCTAGACTAAAGCTAGCTGAACCACGTTAACTCTTATTCTTTTCTTAAGTCTTTTTAGTTCTAGACTCTTTGTGTATTCTGCTGGATTGGTTCTTGGTGAATCTTGATTGTTTGATTTGGATCTTGGGAAGTGTTTCGAGTTGATTGGATAATTAGTCACTCTTAAACACTACACATATATTTCTTAACTATGAAATCTACTGAAAGAGAGTATATTTTAGTAACTCATTTTCTTTCATTATAACATATATGTTAGTTTGGTGAAGTAATATAACCTCGTCCTTAATTTATCTAAATGCTTAAAATTTTTGTGTGATTTCACAACAAATTTTCAAAACTAAGTTCTCCCTTTTGAACCATCACCAGTACTTAATTTCAATCAATCGATTAACTTTAGATATGTTGTCTGAATTTTTACAATAATTCATACAGAAGTTTTATGATGATCTAACTTTTCAATAAACTTGAATGATTGTCTTACAGGCAAGGGTTTGAACTTGGGAATGAAGCTTGTTATAGGTAAGGTGACAGACCAATATGTTATGCTTGCTCATTCTGGATAATTTTTTTGTCCAGATATCATTGTCCTTAATGTTTCACAGCATCTCTTTTTCAAATTAAATATCGGAAATTTGACCCCCTTCGTACCATAAGCTTGGTGTAGTAGAAAATCTATAAATTAATACTTGATAAATTAATAATCTCTATTATATAATAAATTTTCATGGGCCAATGGATTAAATTAATAATTTCGATAAAATATAAGATAATATTTTTCTAAAATATTTTATATAACTTTGTGGTCCGGTTCATATAATAAATTAATAATTTACTGAAATTACAAATGTTGTTGACTATGATATTTGAATTAGATAAAATATGACTCTCTTGTTACTTGTTTACATAAAATATGACTATATTGTTACTTGTTTTTGCTTAAGATTTAAATCTATTTGGATTTCATCTCTTATTTTTCAATATTATTAAAATACAGTGAATGTCTAGTTATTAAATGTATGTTAATTGAATTGTAAATAACTCTGTAAATTAATAAATTATTAATTCATCGATTAAATAATAAATTATTAATTTGTCGGTTATTTAATATCTCTTTAATTAATAGATTTTATATGGTACAAACCCTATTAGTTTATAGATGTTCTACTGTTGCATTTATGAATTTTATAAAAAATAATATTATTTTCCTTGAGAGTTGGACTATTGTCACCCTCTAATCTCCCATGAATAGGGGTGTCAAAAAAGCCCATCCGGACCGGACCCGGACCGCATGCACATAAAAACCGGACCCGCATTTGAAATTCTCAAACCCGGACATTTTCGGGCCCGGGTCCGGGTTCAATACCAAAAACCCGGAACCCGGACCGGACCCGGTTATTTAATAAATTTAAAAAAAAATATATAAATATATAATTATGAATTTATGATATGTTGGATGTTATTTAAATTTATTGTGTGATTATTGTGTTGTTGAATTTAATTTATTTATTTTATATATAGATTGAATGAGTTTAAGTTATAAATTGGATGAATTTAGGTATTAGAAAGTAGATTGAAATAATTTTAATTTATCATTTGTGCAAAATATGCATTGTTAGTGTGTTACATATTTGTATTTGACTATTTTCTTTTTTAAAGTTTGAGATTGAATGAGTTTATTTGATTTTTTTTTTTAAATTTGAATTGTTAGAGAAATGAAAGAAAAAATTGAAGAAAAAAAAATTGAAGTTATCACATGTGGGTTTAGAAAGCCCGGATCAAAACCCGGACTCAGAAGGTGCCGGGCTCAAGCCCAGACCGGACCCGGAAAAACCGGATTTTAACCCGGGTCCGGTCTTGTATTTCTCTCATCCGGTTCGGTCCCGGGCAACACCAAAACCCGGACTGGACCCGGATTTTGCCAAGCCTACCCATGAAACTTCTTTTTCACTTATATTTATTTTATTTCCAAAAATTTCCTTTTTTAATAAATCTTCTAATTTTTTATTACTAAAACTCAAAGTAGTATTGCGCATTTTTTTCTCTTTTGCAATCTTATTGCCACCCGGCACACAAAAATAAGAAGTTTTCTAGGTGACAAATTTTTGAATGTTAATTATTGACTTAAATTACACATATTTTAAAGTATAATTCAAAAGTAATCTTAAATATAAAAATACTAAATCAATAAGAAATTGAAAAAGGATTGTAGATTATTCTAAAATTATGTAATTGATTTTAGTTTGATAGGAAGTTTAAGGTAGAAAATAAAAAAATAAAAAATAAAAAATAAAAAAGGATTGGTTATAAATGTAAGTGATTTGTTAGGGAAAAAAAAAATCTGCATGTATTAATACTTATTTATCCAGAATAAAAATTTTATTTGAAGTGGGATTTTGTAAGAATAATGAAGGTGGCAATAGCTTTCCACTTTCTTTGAAAGGATATCAAAGTAATGTTATTAAAACAAAAGAGTTGTTTGAAAGTCTCAGTGTCTCAGGATACAATTATATATGTTAAAATACCATGTGGGTTGTGGGTGGTCATGTAACACGTGATAGAATATCATTGCTAGCTAGTACGTATATCCCATGTTGGTTAAATATACATATAAAATTTGGCGTATATTATATTACAAACCAATAATACATTTTTCTTTACTTTACCCATCTTATATACCTTGTCCCAACAACTATTGCTTTCACTGCAGCACTCACTGAATTTTTTTTGAAGTTAAGACTTTGAATTTTGATATTAAGGGTTCACCCTATCACAGAAAATAATACGGTTGTGCATGAATGGACTTGGCAACCATAAATTCATTAAGAGATAATATGTGCCAAATTTAAATTATCAAAACGATGCGTATTATCGCAGACAATAATACGGTTGTGCATGTTGGAACCAAAATACGTTTCGTTTTAAAGCAGTTTTGGTTTACTATTCTATAATATTCTAAACTGTAACATTGAATATGGCCTCATGAATTATTGCTTATTTTTGCAGGTGTTGCTAGCGCAGGGATCGGCGTATTAACAGTTACCTGCATCATTATTCGCTGTTACGGATTTAACATCTCATTAATTATATCAAATTCGATTTTCAGGAAGTTATCAAAGGATGATGAAGATCTTGAATCCGTCATTAACAATTACGGACCTCTAGCTCCCAAAAGGTACAGCTTTTCTTATATCAAGAAAATGTCGAACTCATTCAAACATAAATTAGGCCAAGGCGGCTACGGCAGTGTGTTCAAAGGGAAGTTACCGGATGGTCGTCTTGTGGCAGTGAAGCTCTTAAATACATCAAAAGAAAATGTACAAGAATTTGTTAACGAGGTTGCAAGCATTAGTAGAACATCGCATGTTAACGTTGTCACATTATTAGGGTTTTGTCTAGAGGGTAGCAAGAGAGCTCTTGTTTACGACTACATGCCTAATGGATCACTCGAGAAATTCATACACAACGGAGATACTTCGAAAGCACACCAACACTTGGGATGGGCAAAATTGTACCACATTGCAATAGAAACGGCAAGAGGGCTAGAGTACTTGCATCGCGGGTGCAACACCAGGATTTTGCATCTTGACATAAAACCTCATAACATTCTTCTCGACGAAGAATTTTGCCCGAAGATCTCCGATTGCGAACTTGCGAAGCTATGCCCTCGAAAGGAGAGTAATGTATCAATGTTTGAAGCTAGGGAGACAATTGGCTACATTGCTCCGGAAGTTCTTAGTAGAAGCTTTGGAGAAGTTTCACACAAGTCCGATGTGTATAGCTACGGAATGATGATATTGGAAATGGTTGGATGCAAAAATAACCCTGATGCTGGAGTGGATGAAACAAGCGACATATACTTTCCGCATTGGATATACAAACACCTTGAGCAGGGCAAGGTGTTTAAATTGCCTAGTGTTATGAGCAGCAACGAAAATGAAATTGAAATTGCCAAGAAGATGGTTATTGTGGGCTTATGGTGTATACAGACTCATCCATCGTATAGACCGGCTATGAATAAGGTTATAGACATGTTACAAGGAAGCATTGAAGCCTTGCAAATCCCACCAAAACCTTTCCTCTCTTCTCCTCCAAGATTATCTTCAATGGGTTCTTCCTTCACATCCATGTCTTAGTTAGTCGTTAAATTAAACTATATGCTAGCTTCCTTTTTTGTGGTTCATGTCTTATATTAGTTTGTAAAAATTATACAATCATGTGTATATTTAATTACGAATAGTCAACAGAGGATATTTCATATATATGTTTCGTGTAATAAGGAGGCATATAGAAGAAATCATGTTTCTCGTTTAGATGTTCTCCATCCTGATAAATTTCACGAAAATAAGCCTCGTTGCTCTAGTTGCACTTCTAGAAAATAACATGATGGGCCTCTTTTAATATCAGGCCGAAGCCCATAGAAATCAAAGCACAGAGGCCCAACATTGTTCCATTTCACACTATAGCCTTGTTGATGAAGAAAAACAGTGAGCTGGATATATGAAGACAGATTGATTTCCGCATACATAGTACGCATTACAACGAAGGCTCTGTAACGTTTGGATTAAGGGCAAGATGATCCACGGTTAGATTGAGAGCATAGGTTACTTGGAGAGCACAAATTAAAGTACTTGATAAATTCCTATCGTAAAAACTTTCATTAAACAATGAAATTTTACAAACAAAAGCATGGTCTCTACACTTAAAAACTTTTAACTCCACTATCACTTCAGAGAAAATTTTGTTAACTATAAACTGTGAGGAAAGGAGTTCAAAAGGGTTTAAAAATCCTCTTACCCACCCGTAGATTATCTTTAATGACAATCTAGTAGTTTAATTTAATAAATTCAAGTGGGATCTAAATATAAGGTTTTTGTTTTTTTTTTGGGGGAAAAGATCCAAATATGAGGTTGAACTAGTTAAATTAAGGGATCTTTTTTTCTTGACTTCTAAGTTAATTAGAAAGTTGACTATCTTGTATTGTCTAAGTTTAGGAATGGTAAATGCCAGTCTATTTTTTGTTGGGCTCGGCTTGGTCAGGCTTGGATCATTTTTTTTTTTTGTCCTTAAAGCTGGGCCAAAAAAACCTGAATTTCATATCTTGAATTTAAAAAAAAAAATTATTATCTTTGACAAATTTATAGTTTAAAAAATTATTTTTAGTAGATTAGGTTATGAAAGTTGGGTTTAAATAATTTAAAAATTTAAATATATGTTGTAGATGGGTTAAATAAATGTTAAAAGCGTGTTTTAGTTAAAATAAAATACTTTTTATTTTTAAATTTTTTTAATTTACTTTTGGACCCAGCCTAAGTGTAATTTTCTACCATCTTCAGAATGTTAATTAACTCATATTTCTCTATATGCCACTCTCAATGTGGAATGTATGCTGAGAGACTTAGTCAAATTTTAGTTATTAGAAAAATTAGAAGCTCTGTTTCTTACTTTTGTGAATTTATTTTTTATAAATGTACTTCCAAAACACTCATTTAATGACAACCACCAGTTTGTGGGCTCTGGGCCTCTGGCCTATTCCTTAATTAATATTTGCTCCAAAGTCCAAATAAAGGATGAGTCCACCAACCACGACGATCAATTGATTACATCATCACTTGCGTATTAAAAATGAATTGATGAATTGTCAAGAGTTTATCAGCCATTCAAACAAGGCTTCAGTCACAGATCGAAATACTAGGAAGCAAGCAAAGGATTTCAAGTCAACTCTTGTATTTGGGCAAATTCTCTCAGTTAATTACTTCAAACTGGACCTCGTTTACTTCCAATTTCCATACCTTAAGTCAACAACTGAAAAGAGTTGGTTTATTTTAGTAAATTAATGGTGGCACTATCCTTTAGCAGCTAATCTGTCTTTGAAAGTTTCCTGCTGAATAATCTCGTGTTAATCAATTTTTGGATCATGAGTTCCTCTATTTTCAGAATCTCTCTTTTCATCCTTATGTTCAGCCAGCTTCAATTCCCACTATTTTTCTCAGGATATGTTAATGTCTATGAAGAGGCATATTCCAAGTGTCCTGCTACATTCAGCTGCGGGAATTTCGCCGGTATTGGCTATCCTTTTTGGACAAATGAACAGCCTGAATATTGTGGGCATCCAGGCTTCAAGCTTGATTGCCAGGGAGACAGAGCCACCATTGATATCAATTCCCAGAAGTATGATATCATCAAAATCTATTATGAAGCTCAAGTCCTGAAGATTGCAAAAGCAGATTTCATGTTGAACATTTGTCGTGTAAGCTATATCAACAGTACTTTGGATTTCAATCTCTTCGAGTATACACTCAGCGACCAAAACGCCAGCTTGCTTTGCGACTGCGGTCATCTGACTGAAGAGCA
Organism: Citrus medica; assembly: GCA_002013955.2. Lineage (NCBI taxonomy): Eukaryota > Viridiplantae > Streptophyta > Magnoliopsida > Sapindales > Rutaceae > Citrus > Citrus medica. The sequence continues at coordinate 193,863 of MKYO02016010.1, forward strand.
ACCACGGAAACAGGAGTTTACATGTCCAATAAACAACAGGTCCAGTGAATGTTACTTCACCGCGCCGGCAATTTCAAGTGATGAACTTTCAAGGAGATGCAAAATCAGTCTCCTGATACCAGTCCTGGAGATTTTTGCTGATCATTTTACAAATTATTTAATGACCATTGATCAAGTTATAAAAGAAGGTTTTGAGGTTAGGTGGATTATAGACCAAGAGCGATGCAGGGATTGCCTTATTTCAGGAGGGAAATGTGGATATAACAGGACTATTAATGATTTTACTTGCTTTTGCTCGCATAAACCTTCGCCAAGGACATGCTTCAGGACTCAGCCACCAGCAAACAGTGCCGCCGCTAATCCTAGTACAGCTCCAGGTATGCCGTATGCGTATGCATACATGATACTTATTTATTTATTGATTTATTTTAAACCGATATAAAGGGATATATATATATGTATACTATTTTTACTTTTTCTAATTTTTAAGTAGCTACCGAGCTAGTTATGAGAGATAAGATTGATGAGATGGACCAGCATCCTTAGCTCCAATATTGTAAGAAATAATTAATAATTAAGACATCTTTTAAAAAAGATTATATACACTATAATCATAATCCAATAAAATTAAAGTGTATAATTAACCCAGTTTATCAAATTAAGTTACTACAACTAAAGTCTAGTATAATAATAAACTGCCACAATAATCCTTTACCTTAGAGTTAAGAGGAGGCACTATAGACTAATAAAGGACTTTTTGGTAATTAAAAATTAGGACTAGACATATGAGAAATTAAATCGTCTACATACTAATCTACACTCTGAATTTTTAATAAACTTGTGCTATGCCGCTATTTATATGTTTTAGGGGACATTACTTTTGGGTACATCAGTCTTCAGCCAAAGCCCCCTTCGTTTAGGTGACATGGAAAAGCAATAGAACATGAAGAGTTACGTTATTCTTCCAATTGCTTTTTGATTCAACTAAAGAATTAAAAGGTTCAATCGATTCTGCAATTTCTATGTAGCTGCGAATGGGTCCAAAGCTTGTTGAAAGGGGATAGGTTAGGCCAACTTTTGTTAAAAAATTTAGCTCGATTTGCAATCCAAGATCCAACCCATATATTTACGAGTTTACCGGCAAACCCTCTCTAAAAGTCAGAGTCAACGGCCATTGGATTTCAGTCTGGCTCTCTCGTGGAAAATTCTAATGGGGTTCTTCACCTTTAATTAATTTATTGGTCATGGGACCTAGCTAGTCTATACGTTATAAAATTTTCTACAAATTGCTTTCGCAGCTGCTTTTCAAATCATAAAAAAATTGATTTCTTCATTGAAATGCTGCACTAGGCAATTACTTCTTCATACAAGTAAACAAAACCCATATAATCTTACCAAGTCTTTTCTTCCAAAGAGATTATAGTTGTACAAAATCATGTGTCATCTCTTCCCTCCGCCAATTCTCAACCCCATCCTCACCTTCGTGGTCTGCATCTTGATTGCCGTTCCTGCATCTCAAGGCGATGGCGATGTTGATGAACAGTACAAGTCATGCAACGGCTCCCAATCGTGTGGGAACTTACAGTATATCAGGTATCCATTCTGGGGAAACAATATTAGGCCTCAGTATTGTGGTCGCCAAGGTTTCGAGCTCCAATGTCGTGATAATGATTATGCTACCATACTAATCGGACATCAAAGTTTTCGAGTTTTAGAGATTAACAATACACATCCAATCATGAGAATTGTTATAGCTGATTATTTGGGTAGAGATTGTCTTGAATCACTTCGGGAATCCAGTATCAGCGACCCTCTATTTAATTACACTGAGAAGGTTCGAAACCTCAGTTTATTCTATGATTGCTCCGGTGATTTCTCCTCACAGCTGGGCAAAAACAGTTATAGTTGTACCTCAGAAGGTGGAGTAGGTATAAGAAGCTTTTACACGATCGACAACTATGATGACTCGCGGCTTCACAATCTTAGCAACTCATGTTCCCGTGTTATTAAAGTCCCCATACAACCGACACGTCCCAATATTCTTTATCTTACGGAAGGTAAATTGATCGAGGCTCTGAATCAAGGGTTCGAAGTGAGATATGTTGCGGACGATATGCGCTGTTCGACATGTACTTCTTCTCAATCTGGAGGGATATGCGGATCTAATCAGTCTTCAGATGAATTTTCGTGCTTTTATCCTCCTGGTATGCATCTACGCCCTGCATTTTCACACAGTTTATAAAAAATTAGGTTTAAAAATGATACCAAACAACTTTCTACTGGATATTAAACTGTGTTTAAGTTTAAATTTCACAATATTAGACTATCTAATTTAAGTGGAAACGGTGTTAAGAAAAAAATTAAATAGAAACGAAGAAGGGTTATCAGTAATATGTTGGATTCTAAATTTTAAGAAACTTTTAGAATATATCAAAAATACATATATATAGACACGGTTATATTTTCTCTTTAATTTAACAGCGTTCCTATTGGTCGAATTATCAACAGTTTCTTGTTCATTGTAATTACTTTTCTGGGTCTTTGTTTATTTATTAAATGAGAAAAAGTCACATCTAATGACTGGTCAATGGTCATGATCATCGCAATGAATGGAGTTGCGTAGGCTTTAATTTAATTGGGTGTCTGCCCGTCTGGTGCGATTTAGTTTATTTCCACGTCAACGTCTTTGAACATGTCAACCGTCTAGTTTGCCTTCGCCGGCAGGCCCCTCGCCCTCCATAGCCAATGTGGTTTTTGTTTCGTGTCCAACTAAATTCTGTCAGCATTTAGATATTTTGCTCTACAGTTTAGAAAAACCTGCTCTTATTTTGTGTGTGTGTGTGTGTATTTCCAAATTCAAGTTTTCCAAAACGGGGTTTTAGAGAAAGGGATGAGAAATCTTCTACAGCTGTTTAGTTTGACCACAATTTGGGCTCGATATTGATCAGTCTATGCTGATTATTCAACCTCAGCTCAAATTGAAATTCCTGCTATTTTTGGGTTTAATGGTTAATGGTTATGATTCTTTTTCGGATTTTTTCCTCTCTTCGTTTCGCGTACGTAATAAATTTGTGATTGTTTAAGGTTGAGTCTAGAGGAAATATAAAATTTAAGAGATTGACCTATTAGGTGAAGAGTTTTGTTATTTTTGTAAGTCAATTACTCTTTTCTTCATTAGCCTATATAGAGTGTGACTTATGTCAAGATTTAATTAGACAATTGTAGGCTCTATTGCAGAATTCCTCAATAGAAACTTGACACCTTTGCAATCGCGCACTTAATCATCATTGTTAATATACAAGATATGATTTAATGATTTTCTCTTACGAGGAAAAAAAAAACACGATTAGTCTCTGTCCTTTCTAATATCATTTATTGTAAATTAAACATAAAATTTTCTAAGTATCTAATCCAAAACATACGTAATAACAGAAATGATAATGAAGCCGTACCTTAATCTTAGATCTTTGAGATCTGGGCAACAACATTAAACCTATAAATCATTATCATCCTCCCTCTAAGAGTCCAGCCAACCACAACAGTTACTCTCTTTTTGTCCACACGTTTTCATTCAGCCAACCAAAACTCAACAAGTCGCGGAGTGAATCAGAGTCATTAATATTTTGACAACAAAAATGCCCCCACCTGCTCACTCCCAGCACAGGACTTCAATCGTTATCCTCATCATTTCATTTATTGTCTTTAGCTCTATGTAGGATTAGATGACGCATCTCTAAAGATTAGCTCATATAACCTTGTTTGCTTCTGGTAGTGGAAATGGGATGCCAAGAGTTTGAATCTCTCTTAAAAAAACATTTAAAGAGTTAAAAAAAAAAGACTAGGACTAGGAGATTTCTCTTGGATAGAATTTTCTAACATCCATATGAATTTTAGAAATATTTAATGAACTATTGAAACAGCTTAATAGCCCACAAGCTGATCTCGCCCATAAGCTGACATCTTTGCTTTCTTTTGGATCTTTGTTTCCCACTTGGTCTCTTTTCCACTTTCAAACTCACATCACACAATTGAATTGACAATAAAATATACAAGCTAAACAACTAATAAACTCAAAAGCCTCCGCTGCCAACCAATACCAACTACAATAGAATTTTCTTCCATTATGCTTCTCTCCATTCACTTACGCTTCTTCTCTTCTTCCCTTCATTTTCCAAATCCGTATGGATCTCCAAAACATCTTCACATTCAAAACAACTCTTCTTCGATGTATCATCATCATCATCATCACTTTTGCCAGCCACACCCTTTCTCTTGACCCCAAATTCGAGGCTTGTGCCCCAAGAACATGCGGCAACGACCTCAAAATAAGCTACCCTTTTTGGATTTCTGAAGAACAAGAACCCTTCTGTGGCTATCCAAACTTTGGGATCACCTGTAATGACAAAAACCCTGTACTTACCATTTCTCATTATGATTACATCATTAAAGATATCTTCTATCCCAGCACTTCACTTCTTGTGGCCAATTCTTTGGTCTATGAAGAATCATGTCCAACTCCTCTTCAGAATCTTACTCTTGACCGAACTCCCTTCAATTTTAGTAGTAATACAGATCTTTTTATCTGGTACAACTGCACTGAGAATCCTCCTCAGTACGATACGTATCCTATAAATTGTTATAGTAATGCTACACTCCATTCTTTTGCCGGTTTTCACAAGGATGTGTTGGTGGAGGCAAACTATTCATTCGAGTCGTGCCAGTCTTTTGCGTACGCACCTGTGCATCTAGATAATGGTGTTGATTTGGCTAGTTTGGGGTCAATGAATTACACTGAAATTTTAAAGATGGGGTTCCTCTTGAATTGGACTGCACATAGTTGCAGCAACTGTGAGGCAAGTGGTGGACGCTGTGGATTCAGTAATAATGAATTTGTTTGCTTTTGCCAAGATAGACCTCATCTCAAAGCATGTGATGATGGTAACTCTTCAGGGCATTCGCCTTTTTTCTTTTCTTTTTCCTTTTGCTAGATCTTGTTTCTTCATTTTTATTTGCTTTACTATGGTTATCAATATTACAGCCAATTCCAGTTCTATTTTTGCTATTTTGTATCATTTTGTTATAATGTTACTATGATTCTAAAATGCTTTGCATTTGAAATGTGGATAGCTTTGAGAATCTCATTCATTCAGTAAATTTCGAGTTCTATGATTGGAAATTTAGAGAGAACTAAAGGTTTCAGGCTTGGAAGAAGAAATGCTTTGGCCCCCTCAAGTTTCTTGGCCAAACCAGAATAGGATTTTCTGTTTCTCTTGTCTCATTTTCTAGTTTAGAACTAAAAACTTTCTACGACTTTTGAGCATTAAACTACTTGGGAAAGGGGTATTAATTATGATTCCTAGCTATTAATCATATTGTTCATCAATGATGGTGCAAGGAAATTTGTTCATAGGCTCATATTTAAGCTTTCCTTTTCTTCCATTGCTCATGAATGCTCTTACTCTGTTTCCTCTGTTCTAAATTATATTTGACCTTTTGCTTTAAATTTTGTACATAATCTGTCATCGGGAAACTGATATTTGGACCATCTCATCTTCTATCTTGATGTTATTGATAATTTTATATTACTTAATATAAGTTGATCATAGATTAGATTACAGAATTCTAATGCAGCTTCTAGTAGATATCAGTTCACCAACGCCTGTCATAGTGTCTGAATTTTGTGTAATTCCAACTCAATTGGAATTGAGGTTTTGAGTTGATTTGAATATTAATTTCTGCATTGACGTAAATGCAATTTCTGAAGAGGTTATTTTGCAATTATAATTTTTTTTAATAATAATTTGTGCCGTTGTATTGTTCTAAATCTTCACTGACACAGGTGGTGGTGCAAACTTGACACTGAAGGTTGGTATAGGTAATGCACTATACGAGTCCTCCATTTGTTTCAGTAACATATACAAACACATGCATCAAGAATTGATAATTGCTCTCACTACTGTAAACAGGAGTTGGTGCAGCTTTCGGGGGTATGGGCATTATGGCTGCTATTTTCTTGATTTATCTACGTCATAAGAAGAACAAACATTCTGCTTCAACTCTGTTATTTCGCAACACATCGTCTGAACCCTCTTCAAAGGTGGATCTGGAGAAGGGAGGTAACTATCATGGAGTTCAGGTCTTCACCTATGGTGAACTCGAAGAGGCCACCAATTATTTTGATTCTGCCAGAGAACTTGGTGATGGAGGCTTTGGCACTGTATATTATGGTAAGTGTCAAGACCCTATGTTCCCAACTTTCATTAATGATTTCAATGAACAATTTAAAGGAAAACTCCCATTTTAATTAATCAGGTGAACTCCAAGATGGGCGAGCTGTTGCAGTCAAGCGTTTATATGAAAACAATTACAAAAGAGTTGAACAATTCATGAATGAAGTTGATATACTAGCTCGCTTGCGCCACAAAAATCTTGTCTCTCTTTACGGATGTACTTCCCGTCACAGTCGTGAACTCTTGCTTGTGTATGAATTCATCTCCAATGGCACAGTTGCTGATCATTTACACGGGGAACGTGCCAAGCCTGGTGCCCTACCTTGGCCTACACGTTTGAAGATCGCCATTGAGACAGCAAGCGCATTGACATATCTTCATGCTTCTGATATCATCCACCGTGATGTGAAGACCAACAACATTCTTCTTGACAACAACTTCTGTGTTAAAGTTGCAGATTTTGGACTTTCTCGTCTCTTTCCAAATCATGTCACCCATGTTTCGACTGCTCCACAGGGGACTCCGGGATACGTTGATCCCGAATACCACCAATGCTATCAGCTTACTGACAAGAGTGATGTGTTTAGCTTCGGAGTTGTTTTGATTGAGTTAATATCATCAATGCCAGCAGTTGATATTACTAGACACCGACATGAGATTAATTTGTCAAATCTGGCAATCAACAAGATCCAAAACAAAGCATTGCATGAGCTCGTGGATGGAACTCTTGGATATGAATCAGACAACAAGGTAAGGAGGACGATAAATGCAGTGGCAGAGTTGGCATTCCAGTGTCTTCAAAGTGAGAAGGATTTGAGGCCTTATATGGTGGACGTCTTGGACACTCTAAGGGATATAGAGAGTGATGGGTACGATGACAAGAAGACACAGGAGATGATGACACAATCCCCAGATTCTGTCACTGTCTCTTGGACCAGCACGAAGACGACACCAACTTCCAGTAGTTAAGTTTTCTGTTTCTCATTTCACCAAATTTTCGAGTACAAAGGAAGAGAAAGCAAAGGATTGGGTGACTTCATTTTCTTCTTCCCTCTGCCATTAGCTATGGTCTTTAATGGGATTAATGTACATAAGTAAGAGTTCGCTTTTAATGCTTATACAATTATACTGAGGTCATCATTTAAGCACAATGTCTTCCTATTGTTTATTTGCGCTTCCTTTGATTTTTTCCTTCTGTTTTAGGGTGTATTTAGAGCAGCTGCGCTATGAGTAGTAGTCTGATTTTTTTTTTTTCCCCCTAACTTTACATAAGAAATTGTTTTAGATAATTTATTATAGAATAATAAGGGATATCATTTCATTAGATTATAGCATATGGGGTTTAAAAATACTCAACATGGTCATTAGTCATTTAGTCTCAGCAAGCATTGCCCAAGTAAGACCATTTTTTTTTCTTAGAACTGTACATGTGTCCTTTATCTATTGGGTCTAACTAAAATCATATCCAAAAAATATCAATTAGATCATTTTTAAGACCTGATGGCACTCCTTTGACTTTGTCTTTCCTTCCAGACACTGAGTCACTGACTTGAGAAATTTAAATTAACAATATTGTTTCTAATTTCTCCATGAAGTCATCATAATTCCTGATAATTAGTAGTATGATTACATAATCCTACACTGTCATTAATGCTCGCAAATCTGGGGAGAAAGATCATTGTGGCCAACTATAATTTCATTTCTGCTTTTTATCTTCAAAAGATTTTATCATTTTAACCATCGCTAATATCCCAAAATCCTTTTTTTTTTTCGTAATAAACTTGTTACTATATACTGGGCTCAGTTTGGCTCTAAAATCGCTTTAAAATCGAAATCATCTAAGTCCAGTAAGTACTTGAATTGGACTATTAGCATCCTTTTGATTTTCTGTTCAAACCCCTTTTCTTGTTAAAGTATGCTTTCATTCCCAGAAGCCAAAATTTCCTTTTCTAGTTTTTCAATTTCTTTCTAATTCAGAAAAGAAAAATATTTCAGTTTCTTCCATTCAACTCCAATTACATTTTTTCTTTTAAAAAAAAATTGAATGATGCAATCACATATATTTTACTCCAAAAAAAATCACATATATTTTACTCCAAAAAAAATCATACATATATACGTATTAAGTAGAATTAAAAGTCTTATAAAAAAAGTAAAATTAAAAGTGGACTCAAATGGCTATGATATATATTTTTTTAAATAAAAAGCTTGATCAATGAGAAAAAAAAGGAAAAAGATTTTAAAGTACAAAATGTTTGTGAGGTCACAAAAACAAATATAAAAGACTTTGGAGTTGTTGTGCGGGTGTAAATAATTAAGAGAGAAATAGAGGGGTTAAGTATATTTATTTTGTCATTTAATGTAATTATAATAGGAAAGTAATATTATAAGAATTATTGAGGGGTGCCAATAGTTCAACTCTAACTAATTTTATGGTAATATGTGCTTTCTACTCTTCTATTTAGAAGGTATGATAGGTCCCAAGGTGGTGATCAACAAAATTTTTATTTTAATTTTAACCTTTGTTGATAAAGTAGTTAAAGTTATATTTAAATTAATTTAAATCATTATTTTGTCTTTTAAAAGTTAGAGAATGGGCAAAGCCCTAATTTATTTTATTTAGACCTTTATCTTTTCCAATATTTAAACCAGGTGGTCAGTTAAATAAAACTACTTGAAAACCACTAGATCACACATTTAAAACAATTTTAATCATTATTTACTACCGTTGAGCCTCCAGCTTGTGTATAGACATCCACATGCTTGACTTATAAAAATAAAGAAGAATTTCTTGTTATAAACCACCCTAGAGGTTTATTCATTTTTTGATGTAGGATTTAGTATTTTGAAATACGCATTAGATAATCATGATACGGCACCTTTAAAGTCTTCTTCAATCACTAGCTTGTAAACTAAAGCAGTAAAGCTTATTGCGGCAGCAGTTGCTCAAGATTTGGGTGCTACAAAACTGCTTAAAGATGACACTTAAAAGTTAAAAGTGGCTTATAATGAGTCGTCCAAATGTGTCGTTTTTGTAGTGGTCATCTATAGTGGTCAACAAAAGATGACCCTGTTTTAAATGTCATCTATTATAATAAATTTATAGATGACATATATTAGTAATGCTATCACGTAATGTAAAATCAGAACCCTGACAAATTACAATGTCATAACCTCATTTGTTGTACATAATTTGATGATTCTGTCACGAAGTTGAAATGGTGGAAGAAGATGTTATTGGTGCTCGTGGAGGAGAAGCGAGGAAAGGCATTGGTGGGATTTGCAAGGCTTCGTTGCTTTCTTGCAGCATTTCTATCACTCTGTTCATGGGCGGCCTATTCGATGGACGAGTCTGTATACACCACAAACCAACAATAATCATCTTCTTGACAATTTCACTTTCCTCACCGGTCACAACACCAGGCAATTTAAATTCTCTGCCCTGCTCGACATGCTTGTAAATCCAATGTGGAAAGTATATCTCGCTAGAACGATCAATGCCAGAATCACGGTAATTTTTGCATCCAACCAATTCCATAATCATCATTCCGTAGCTATACACATCGGACTTGTGTGAAACTTCTCCAAAGATTCTATTGAAAACTTCTGGAGCAATGTAGCCGATTGTCCCTCTAGCCTCCAACATCGACACGATGCTCTCTTTCTTAAGGCAAAGTTTTGCCAGACCAAAATCGGAGATCTTAGGAACAAAATCTTCATCAAGGAGAATGTTTTGAGGTTTTATGTCGAAATGCAAAATCCTTGTGCTGCACCCCCGATGCAAGTATTCAAGCCCTTTCGCTATGCCTACAACGATTTCATACATTTTGTCCCATCCCAAGTGCTGACCACTAGGCTTCGAAGTGTTCCCATTGTACACGAATTTTTCTAGGGATCCATTAGGCATGAACTCATATATAAGGGCTCTCTTGCTGCCCTCTAAACAAAAACCCAGTAATGTGACAACATTAACGTGGGATGTTCTACTGATGCTTGCAACCTCATTAATAAATTCTTGTCCATTCCCTTTGGATGTATTGAGGAGCTTTACTGCTACAAGACGACCGTCAGATAACTTCCCTTTGTACACACGGCCATAACCTCCTTGACCGAGCTCGTCTTTGAATGAGTTAGTAATCTTCTTAACATTTGGAAAGCTGTACCTTTTGGGAGCAAGAGATCCATAATTTCTAATGAAAGCCTCAACATCTTGATCACTCTTTGTTACCTTTCTACAACAGACGGTCCGTAAAATTGATGAGTTCTTTTTCTTTCTGAGTATACAAATAATTGCACAGGTGATTATTATTCCCATCATTCCGGCACCTAAAGCTTTCGAAAGAAATAAGTAAGCAAGGATTGATTAGATGCTGACTACAGTTGTTTCTCTACACTCGTCATTATCTATGTAGCTAAAATAATTTTATGATGCTTTCTTTTCTAATAAATAATTTCAATCAATTGGTTAACAAACTTTAATGAATGGTCAATCAAGATCAATCCTAAGACCGGTTTGAAAATAGTAAGATTGATTAAAGATTAAAGAAAGACACCAAATATTTCTTGTAGTTCAGCTAGATTAGCTTGCTTCGGCACTACGAAACAGCCACAGCAAGCTTTATTGACGACACGGGATTATAAGATAAACCCAGCTTGTATCAGAGAACAATTCTGTCTTAATTGACTCTTCCTAATTCTGATTCAATAACAAAATATCTTTCCATATTACTCTGGTCATCAACTCTATACCCTGCTTCAGTATCTGTTTGCTGTTACAACCGGCTTTAACTAACTCTGCAAGTGGATCCAGCAGTTGCCAACTAAGCAATTGACACGTCAACTGTTTATTCTAAACATGCATTTGGATCCACAGTTTCTTTTAGTAATTTGATTCATTTTTGTTTTGTTATTTCATATCAAGAATTATATGTATGTATACAAAGATTTTTAGACTCGACGTAATATCATTCAAAAGAGTAGGGCTCGAAATCTTTTTTAAGTAAATATTATGCTCTCTATGTGGTTCGGATAGAATATCCCATTAAACTATCTGTTTCTTTTACTGCTAGTCTACAGAAAAAAAAAAAAAAAAGAAGTGCCCTCTCTCAGTGACAGTTGATGGAAATGATGTTACTCATTGTGTCAACGAGAAATGCAAATGAAAAAGGAAATAAAAGAATGGATCAGTTATATTACCTATGCCAAACCTCGATGTCCGGCTACCATTGTCTGAAAGAGTAATAAATCAAGGGAATAAAGCGTCAGAAAGAACAGATACCTGCATATTGCAATAATATGGTTGTGCATACTTCATGTGCTGACTCTAATTCGAAGTCAAACAATCTAGAAATTTCGGATTATCCCTTTTGTAAATTGATTATCTTTAAATTAATCCTTTACTTTTAAAAAATTATAATTTACTAACATTTTTGTTCAAAAGAAAAAGAAAAAAAAAGAAGTGGGTTGATGGAATTTTTTATCTTTTTAGTTCTTACAAAAATAAAGAATAAATTAAGGTTTTCAAAGATAAAAGAGTGATTTAAAGATAGTAAATTCACGAGAAAATGTTGAAAATAAAAATTCAAAATTTAGTAAACTATGCAGTAACCCTTCTTCATTTCAACTTAAGTAATTAAGTATTACTCTAATATTGTGGAAGTTTGGGAGTGTCTAAATATGGTTTACCATTAAGTGAAACTTGTTTGGAATCATTTTAAAAACTTAATTTGTAGGTAATGGCTATGGTGGAGCTGCTCCCTCATAGAGTATTGATGATATTTGTCAGATTATAACAATAAATGTAAATTTGATATTTATCTCTATAATCATACAATTATCATCAGTTCTCCACTGTTGAACAAATTCAATACAGTCCCCCTAATTTGTATGGTACGATAAGGATATTCCTCATATTTATTGGGACTCGAAACCTTTGGGACCACAATACGAAGGCCTTACTACTATTTCCCCAGAATGGATACCAGATATTCCATAAGTTCCCACACGAGTGGGCCTGTTGCACGACATGTACAGTTCGTCAACATCGCCATCGCCTTGAGATGCAGTAACGGCAATCAAGAAGCAGATCATGAAGGTAAGGATGGGGTTGAGAATTGGTGGAGGGAAGAGAGATGCCTCATGATTTTGTACAACTAGTCTCTTCGTCTTGTTGAGGTGAACGAAGACTTGGTAAGATTATATGGGTTTAATTTGCTTAATTTCAAATTTGAAATGAAATTTGTGAGAGAGATCTGTGGAATTTCATTATGTAAACGCAGAAAATAGTTGCTCAGGCAAACAAATTAATTAACGGTGAGCTCTTTTAGAATTTTCCACGAGAGAGACAGAAAGCGATGGGAGTTGACTCTTGACTTTTTCGAGTGTTGCATCCAAAATCACTGAAATGAGCGTATGGCTTGGTGCAAATCGGGTGAGGTTAGTTAAAAACAGATGGCTCCTAAGTTGCATTTCTACGGTCCCTTTTAACAAGTTTTGGTCCAATTTGTAGCTACATGGAAGTTTCTTAATCGATCAAAGCAATTCAAGACTTATTTGCCATTTTGTATGATTTTTGTCATTTAAAAGTTACAGCATGTTTATAAATATTTATTATTATAATTTAGAAGTTAAGAGTTAATTTGGTAATGTTGGAATTTTTAAAATAATTATCATTAATCGTGTTGTAAAAATAATTAGTTCTCAAGAGAATTAATTAAATATTATGGTAAAATTTATTTTTAAAAGTGCAATGAGTTTTAAAAATAATTGTATGTGCTTAGTAATCTGACTGTTAAACTATTGTAAGAATACAAATAATTAAAATAGACATAATATTGAATAAAATTTGTTGATACATATATAAAATTGTATGCATAGATTTTTTTATTGTGTATATATAATAAATAATAAGTAGAATAAATATTTTTGGATGATTAATTTTTTTTATCTTGTTATCTCAACATAATTTAAAATAATCTATTTATATTTAATGATTTTATTTCCTAATTCGAGAGTAATAATTTGAGGCAATAAGAGTCAGAAAAGATATTCGCATATTGCAAAAGCATGGTTGTGCATTCTTGTGCCAACTAGAATTTAAATCAAAAAAACAATCTAGAATTTAAATTAGCTAGAATTAGCTCAAAATTCAGACACCTGTGCTTGCTAAATTAGTGTCAATTGTACCTATGCTGCGTGCCGGTTTTAGATTTCTTTATAATTTAATCTAAAAAAATAAAAATTCAAAAGATAAGGAGTGTTATAATTCCTCTATTACGGAAAATGTGAGAAATAAAAATTTGGAATCCAATAAACTATGCAATAGCCCTTCTTCATTTCAACGTTAGTTAGTCTAATATTGTCAAAGTTTAGGAACGTCTATACACAGTTTCTAAGTGAAAGTTTTTTGGAATCACTTTTAAAACTAATTTTTAATATGTAAACAGCGTGGACCGGCAAAGCCGCATGAATTGGCAAACAAACTGAGCCTAAGTTTCGACGATTAAAAGATTTGTAACGATAATACGGAAATTGAAGGGCGTAGATGCATACCATGACGAGGAGGATAAAAGCACGAAAATTCATCTGAAGACTGATTAGATCCGCATATCCCTCCAGATTGAGAAGAAGTACATGTCGAACAGCGCATATCGTCCGCAACATATCTCACTTCGAACCCTTGATTCAGAGCCTCGATCAATTTACCTTCCGTAAGATAAAGAATATTGGGACGTGTCGGTTGTATGGGGACTTTAATAACACGGGAACATGAGTTGCTAAGATTGTGAAGCCGCGAGTCATCATAGTTGTCGATCGTGTAAAAGCTTCTTATACCTACTCCACCTTCTGAGGTACAACTATAACTGTTTTTGCCCAGCTGTGAGGAGAAATCACCGGAGCAATCATAGAATAAACTGAGGTTTCGAACCTTCTCAGTGTAATTAAATAGAGGGTCGCTGATACTGGATTCCCGAAGTGATTCAAGACAATCTCTACCCAAATAATCAGCTATAACAATTCTCATGATTGGATGTGTATTGTTAATCTCTAAAACTCGAAAACTTTGATGTCCGATTAGTATGGTAGCATAATCATTATCACGACATTGGAGCTCGAAACCTTGGCGACCACAATACTGAGGCCTAATATTGTTTCCCCAGAATGGATACCTGATATACTGTAAGTTCCCACACGATTGGGAGCCGTTGCATGACTTGTACTGTTCATCAACATCGCCATCGCCTTGAGATGCAGGAACGGCAATCAAGATGCAGACCACGAAGGTGAGGATGGGGTTGAGAATTGGCGGAGGGAAGAGATGACACATGATTTTGTACAACTATAATCTCTTTGGAAGAAAAGACTTGGTAAGATTATATGGGTTTTGTTTACTTGTATGAAGAAGTAATTGCCTAGTGCAGCATTTCAATGAAGAAATCAATTTTTTTATGATTTGAAAAGCAGCTGCGAAAGCAATTTGTAGAAAATTTTATAACGTATAGACTAGCTAGGTCCCATGACCAATAAATTAATTAAAGGTGAAGAACCCCATTAGAATTTTCCACGAGAGAGCCAGACTGAAATCCAATGGCCGTTGACTCTGACTTTTAGAGAGGGTTTGCCGGTAAACTCGTAAATATATGGGTTGGATCTTGGATTGCAAATCGAGCTAAATTTTTTAACAAAAGTTGGCCTAACCTATCCCCTTTCAACAAGCTTTGGACCCATTCGCAGCTACATAGAAATTGCAGAATCGATTGAACCTTTTAATTCTTTAGTTGAATCAAAAAGCAATTGGAAGAATAACGTAACTCTTCATGTTCTATTGCTTTTCCATGTCACCTAAACGAAGGGGGCTTTGGCTGAAGACTGATGTACCCAAAAGTAATGTCCCCTAAAACATATAAATAGCGGCATAGCACAAGTTTATTAAAAATTCAGAGTGTAGATTAGTATGTAGACGATTTAATTTCTCATATGTCTAGTCCTAATTTTTAATTACCAAAAAGTCCTTTATTAGTCTATAGTGCCTCCTCTTAACTCTAAGGTAAAGGATTATTGTGGCAGTTTATTATTATACTAGACTTTAGTTGTAGTAACTTAATTTGATAAACTGGGTTAATTATACACTTTAATTTTATTGGATTATGATTATAGTGTATATAATCTTTTTTAAAAGATGTCTTAATTATTAATTATTTCTTACAATATTGGAGCTAAGGATGCTGGTCCATCTCATCAATCTTATCTCTCATAACTAGCTCGGTAGCTACTTAAAAATTAGAAAAAGTAAAAATAGTATACATATATATATATCCCTTTATATCGGTTTAAAATAAATCAATAAATAAATAAGTATCATGTATGCATACGCATACGGCATACCTGGAGCTGTACTAGGATTAGCGGCGGCACTGTTTGCTGGTGGCTGAGTCCTGAAGCATGTCCTTGGCGAAGGTTTATGCGAGCAAAAGCAAGTAAAATCATTAATAGTCCTGTTATATCCACATTTCCCTCCTGAAATAAGGCAATCCCTGCATCGCTCTTGGTCTATAATCCACCTAACCTCAAAACCTTCTTTTATAACTTGATCAATGGTCATTAAATAATTTGTAAAATGATCAGCAAAAATCTCCAGGACTGGTATCAGGAGACTGATTTTGCATCTCCTTGAAAGTTCATCACTTGAAATTGCCGGCGCGGTGAAGTAACATTCACTGGACCTGTTGTTTATTGGACATGTAAACTCCTGTTTCCGTGGTTGCTCTTCAGTCAGATGACCGCAGTCGCAAAGCAAGCTGGCGTTTTGGTCGCTGAGTGTATACTCGAAGAGATTGAAATCCAAAGTACTGTTGATATAGCTTACACGACAAATGTTCAACATGAAATCTGCTTTTGCAATCTTCAGGACTTGAGCTTCATAATAGATTTTGATGATATCATACTTCTGGGAATTGATATCAATGGTGGCTCTGTCTCCCTGGCAATCAAGCTTGAAGCCTGGATGCCCACAATATTCAGGCTGTTCATTTGTCCAAAAAGGATAGCCAATACCGGCGAAATTCCCGCAGCTGAATGTAGCAGGACACTTGGAATATGCCTCTTCATAGACATTAACATATCCTGAGAAAAATAGTGGGAATTGAAGCTGGCTGAACATAAGGATGAAAAGAGAGATTCTGAAAATAGAGGAACTCATGATCCAAAAATTGATTAACACGAGATTATTCAGCAGGAAACTTTCAAAGACAGATTAGCTGCTAAAGGATAGTGCCACCATTAATTTACTAAAATAAACCAACTCTTTTCAGTTGTTGACTTAAGGTATGGAAATTGGAAGTAAACGAGGTCCAGTTTGAAGTAATTAACTGAGAGAATTTGCCCAAATACAAGAGTTGACTTGAAATCCTTTGCTTGCTTCCTAGTATTTCGATCTGTGACTGAAGCCTTGTTTGAATGGCTGATAAACTCTTGACAATTCATCAATTCATTTTTAATACGCAAGTGATGATGTAATCAATTATCGTCGTGGTTGGTGGACTCATCCTTTATTTGGACTTTGGAGCAAATATTAATTAAGGAATAGGCCAGAGGCCCAGAGCCGTTTATTTAAAACGGCTAACCGATAATTTCCAGAAAGCATGTTCTGCAAAGTATTGTTAAAATGATGATTCTGGAAACTAACGGTGAACCGTTTATTGAAAACGGTTAACCGATTATTTCCAGATTGCTAACCTTGAACCGTTTAGTAAGAACGGTTAA
>MKYO02016010.1:218249-339755 GCA_002013955.2 Citrus medica
TCTCTAAACTCCAAAGCTATGAATGCCTTATTTTGTGCACTAGATAAGAAAGAGTTTCATAGAGTATCTAGTTGTGAAAGTGCTAATGAAATTTGGCACAAACTTGAAGTTGTTTATGAAGGCACAAATCAAGTGAAAGAGTCTAAAATTAGTAGGTACACTCGACAATATGAATTGTTTCAAATGGAACAAAATGAGAGTTAAATAAACGTTGAATTTGGTTAAACACTCCTTTTCAGTGTGCCAACAACATTGAAAAAAAGACGGGGCAGAGCGTCTAGATTGCTGTAATTGCTCATGCCTGAGCAACAACATCTCCATTCTTCTCTAACAGATTTATCTGATAAATCAAAATAGTCATTTAAGATTGTTATCGAATTAATTAAGTAAACAGTGTTAAAAGTTTGTATCGTCACCATCTACTCAATAAAGAACAATAAAGAAGTAAAAACAGGGAACCCATCACTCCACACTCAAAAAATTTCTCTCACTTTCTCGCCAGCCAAACACTCCTTTTCCTCTCTCAAAACCTCGTCTTACCACTCAAAACTCACTAAATTTCAGCTCAAATTCTGCCAAAAATTTACCCTAAGTCGAAGACGTATCAGCTAACTCGCTGTCTTTCT
This sequence comes from Citrus medica, assembly GCA_002013955.2. Lineage (NCBI taxonomy): Eukaryota > Viridiplantae > Streptophyta > Magnoliopsida > Sapindales > Rutaceae > Citrus > Citrus medica. Next base: position 218,876 of record MKYO02016010.1, read on the forward strand.
CACGTCGCCAACTCCTCGTAGTACAATCTTCTCCAATCCGACTCCACGTAAATAGCACGCTGCCACTCGTGTGTCACGGAATCGTTCCACGAAGGCCATAAAGCGGAGTCATTGGCACGTTAGTCCACGAACTCGAAGTCATTTAGTCTTGCTTTTAGAAAATACACTTTTTAACGTTTATTTAACGCAGCCATAACATACAAAATCCAGTTTTTAAAGCCTAATCTAATAAAAATAATTTTTTAAACTATAAATTTGCGAAACATAATAAAATTATTATTAAAAAATTAAACATAAAAATTTATGTTTTTTGGCCCAACCTTTAAAAAAAAAAAAGGAAACAAACAAAAGAGCCAAGCCCGACCAAGTTGAGCCCAACAAAAAAAGTCCAACATTTGCCATCCCTTCCTTTAAACAATAAAACATGGTCAACTTCCTCATTAGCTTGGAAGTCAAGAAATAAAGATCCCCTAATTTAACTTGTTCAACCTCATATTTAGATTTTTTTTTTGGTAAAAAAAAATTATATTTAAATCCCACTTGAATTTATTAAATTAAATTAATAGCTGGTGATTAAAGATATTCTACGGGTGAGTAAGAGGATTTTTAAACCCTTTTGAACTCTATTCCTCACAGTCTATAGTTACAAATCCTTCTCTGAAGTGATAGTGGGGTTAAAATTTTAAGTGTAGAGACTATGCCTTTTCTTTGAAAGTTCATTGTTTTATCATTTATGAAATTTGATGAGCATAATATATGTACATATTTTATCCTTTATTATATATTTGTTAGTTATTTTTATTTCTTATTTTTAATTAATTGTATTGTTTTATTGAATAGAAAATTAATTAGAGATTATGGATAAAAAGAGAATAAAGAAGTTCAATTTGTGAGCATTAAAGATTAATTAACTTGGAAGCAATTATGCTTATATGCATGTTAATTCAAGCCAAGGAAACCGAATTCAACAAATTCATTTACCCATGCACATGCGGACAAAGAAGATAAAGGGGTGGAAAGCAATAGAAATGGACCCGCACTTGACTTTCATGAGTGGAAAATGAATGAAAATTCTTTTTGGAGTACACATGATACAAGCAAAGACAAGTTAAAAGCTTTGCTAACACATGAAGGATTAAAGGAAGTTTAATTGGGCTTTACAAAAGTGGGCTGATTTTAGTTTGTGTGAGCAATTCACTAGCTATCATTATTTGACAAGGATTCGGCTAGGGATTAAAAATATAAAAGCCAAACTTTGGCTTTAGAATAGGGAGGAGCCGCCAGAGGGAGGAGAATTCGACTTTGAACAGAGAGCAGCAGCAGCAGCAATTTTTCGACTTTTATGGCTGATTTTATTTCTTTTGTTGCTCCTAATTCAAGTATATCTAGCTAATTTTCTTATACTGAGGTTAAGGATGAAACCATATTCAATGAAATAATTATCTTTTTATTTATTTAATTCCCTATATATGTTCTTTAATGATTATGATTTTTATTTCACATGATTAATTAGATGTTAATAAAATCTTTTCATCAATTCTGTCATGCATTATTGATTGTTAGGATTAATATTTGATTAAATCTATGCTTGGATTTATAAAGTTTATACATGATTATCTTTGATTCTATGTCTTTCATTAAATTGTTTACATGGAGTGCTTAGGAAACTTTGACTCTTTGTTATTCAATATGTTTACATGGGACACTTAGATGTCATACTATTAAGCAGAAAAAGAACCTACATTAGATTTAATTACTTAGACTTAATTGTTATATCCATGAGATGACATAGATTGATTTCGAGTTGTCACTCTAAAATTGGGGATTAATGAATATTTAGATAATTACTAGTTGAGTAGTGGTGGATTATGAAACCTTGATAATTTCTATCCTATTGAATTCTCTTTTACTTTAACTATTTTCTTAGTTTAATTTCTTTTAAATCTAAATTTGCTCAACTAGGTTAGGATTAATATTAATTTTAGATTTAAATTAGACTTTTTAATTTATAACAATCCCTGTGGGATCGACCTCGTTACCACTATTTTATCTCTAGATTTGTGCGCTTGCGAGTATATTAAAATTTTCACAACAAAATTCTTTACAAAGTATGAATTTATTAAGGATTTTAATTTGTGCTCTCCAAGTAATCTATCCTCTCAATCTAACCATGGATCATCTTGCCCTTAATCCAAACGTCACAGAGCCTTCATTGTAATGCGTACTATGTATGCAGAAATCAATTTGTCTTTTTATATTCAGCTGACTGTTTTTCTTCATCAACAAGGCATGATTAACTTGTCTTGAACGTTTCTCCCATTAGGGTGAAATTGAACAAGGTTGGGCCTCTGTGCTTTGATTTCCATAGTGGGGTTAGACCTGATATTAGCAGAGGCCCATCATTTTATTTTCTAGAAGTGCAGCCACAACTAACAGGTTAATTTTCGTAAATTTTGTCAGAATGGAGGACGTCTAAATAGCCCCGCTATGAGTTTGTGTGACAACTTCATGAGGATCTCAGTTTCGGTGTATCTCTGCGATATTTCATCTTTTAAGATAATTGAACTTGCCTTGACTCGCTTGTACGTCCTTTTTTATACTTGTCATTGCCAACATGGAGTTTTTAGTTGTTTATTGTCATAAAGAATTCCTAGAGTTTATAAGCCTAAATCAAACCTAGACTAGAGATTGCCATTCATTAGAGAAATTTGGTTAAAAGTAGTTTTCAAGGTTTGTTAGAGGTATTAAAGAAATGGTTTAATTTGTAATCATATTAATTTTATCATTGCACGTGTTCGTGCATGCACACACACACACAAAAAGATTTCCATGCAAACATGTTTAGATTTTCATGCATAGATTTTCAGATTTGGAGCTTTCTCACAGCAGCAAAATTACATATATTTAACTGCTTTTCTCTCTTGATTTCTTTTTGTCCTTTGTTTTGGCCCTTAATCTGGTTTTACTATTAATTCTATTATTTATTATCTTTTCTTAGTCTTAATTTTCTAGTTTTACCATTCATTGTCTACAATTTACAGAGTTCAAGTTGGTATACAATCACCAAAAGGGATCACAACTATCGGGGGATATTGCAAAGATTTTAGTAACTTCGTAAATTTAAATAATTTTAGGTTTATTATTGTTTTGATGACGTATTTGAGGTGTATTGTTCTTTTCATGTACTGTTGTTTGGCACTCATTTTAAGCTTACTATTGTATATTAAAATTTAACTCATTTTAGACTTATTATAGTTTTCATATACTCATTTTCTGCATATTGTTATTTTTATTCTTCTTTTAATTGTCAAAATTTAGAAACATTTAAAATTTACAAGATTATGCTCTACTCCACCCACATTTGAGATGACTCATCATTTTGTAGAGATTTTAAGTAGATTGACTCATGATTTTATAGAGAGTATTGCAAAGGAAAATCATAAAATAGGTGGGTTAGATCTTGGATGCAAATTAGGCAAAAAATTTTAACGAAAGATTTGCTGTAAAATATTCAGACTTAAACCCAAAATCTTGTAAATCTATTCAAACACATGCTTGAGGGAGAAATAAAATTATGTACCTTGATTAGCCATAATTGATCATTGCCGCTCAGCTTCCTTTTCAGCCTTGTCATTTAGTCCAAATCTACAAGTTGCTGCCTTGATCCAGTTTTAAAGTTTTTTTTTTTTTAAAGAGATCCAGTTTTAAAGTTGCTTACACAAAAACCAAGCAAAGCAAAAATGAGAAAACGTTCTCTACACTCTTGGCTAAAGAACAGTAAATTTTAATGGGCCAGAGTTATTTAAATAGTGGGTTATTTTTACATACCTCCCCTGAATTATCACGTTATAACAATTTAATAGAAAGTATGACAGTATTTTTAAATCCCTCCCCTGCTGTTAGTATAAAATTATGTATAATATCAGTATACAAGGCTAAAATCATAAAAGTTCATTTAAAATTAAAAAAAAATTAAAAAGTTAATTGTACTACATTGGTAAGCGCGAAAAACCAACTGCATCACTCTATTACCCAGTCCAATTCATTATTAAAAAAAAAACTATTGCAATAAATCATGGCTTTGGTTTTCTTCGTTTTGGATATATAAGTTGGAAAAATCGGTGCTGCCGTGTCGTGGATGTTTGTTGTAAAGGATTATGGGTTTCGATTTATATTGAATTAGCAGAAAAATCGTGTTAGTTTGATTACTATTCTGTGATATCTCGAGGGGTTGACTCGAATCGAACCAAACCCGAAATTATATTCGGTTTTCGGTTCTATTCTAGTTAACCCTAAAACCCAAACGGATAACAGAGTCAGCAGCTCAAAGACAAAACAATTTCACAAAACAAAGCCCTAAAATCGATCAGCCTATCCATAACCTCAAATTCAAACCCTAACAGCCACACCCTCTCTCATCCAGTCACCCCTCCCGGTGATTCCTTCATGCCGCACCACGTCTCGCCGCTCCAGCCCACGATTTCGATCCCCAAATTTCTAATTTCACAAAACAAAACAAGCCCTAAGAGCCACATCCTTTCTCATCCAGTCATTCCTCTAGGTTCGACGGTTCCTCCACGCCTTTCCACGTCTGCACAGCTTGTTGTCGTAGCCAATGACTTCAACTTCTGACTTTGTGTGTGTGTGTGTCAAATTCTCGTCGCGTTATCACAAGCCCAACTTTTAGTTTCGCTCCAAATCTTGAAGTCGAGTATTCCTGTGAACACGACCAGCAACACCAGTGGTTTGGTATTTTTGTTTTTAATTTTTTTTCCAGTTAATTAGATTTTCAGCGAGAGAATAGCTTTTTATTTCTTAATATTGCCAAATATTGCTGGGAAGTTGTACCTGTCAGCCTTGAAAGGGTATTTTTGTCATTTTATCGGTCCACAAACGGTCAACTGACGGAAATACTAACAGCAAGGGAGGAATTTAAAAATACTGTCATACTTTCTATTAAACTGTTATTACGTGAAACCGCAGGGGAGGTATGTAAAAATAACCCTTTAAATAGTATAGTTGATTGTAAGAATCTCTCATATGTTAATATAAAAATGTCGATAAAAATGTCTCTCATAATATGTTAATATAAATATATTATGGTTATATTTGTCCATAATATATTTATATATATATAGGACATAACAAAATTAGACTTATTAATGTAATATTTGATTACTTAGTAAATGAGTCTATCAAAATTGTTACTTAATATTTGACATTACTACTAGAAAAATCGGCTACCATGATAGATAATATCTGTCATCCGACCCCCCTATGACAAAATTTCCACCAGTCATTGTAGCCCATGTCATAAATCTATGACAACATTTTATTTATCACATGTTCCAGTGACAGTGTATATCTAACACGCATATGTCACGAACCAAGCGACGTCATTTTGCAAGACTTTTGAGAATTAATTGGAAATTTTAGCAGGTAATTTAAATTATATTGAATTTAGTTGGCTTTTTCAAAATCTTTCATATATTAATGATTCACATTCTCTGTCATGAGATTTAAGGTTTAAAAAAATAAAATTATTATTTTTAATTTTGAAATTATAATAATACTAATTAATATTATTTAAATTCCACAATTTTGAAATAGAAATAGCAAAAGCCACATTTTAAAATTTGAATTAACTGAAATAAAAATTGCATTCAAATTCATAAAAACTATCAAATACCAACTATCACCATATACTAAAAATTTCAATTACTTGAAACTTCCAACAAATAGTGTCATCAAAATAGATGGTGAATCAAATCCGTAACAATAGCTCATAAATTCTCTACAATATTCAATCACTACCCCATCATTAGAAAAACAATTAATCCGTAAAAAGAACGCTGATAGTAAATTCCCAAGAGCCACCAACATCACCTGAAACACATATTACATTTAGATGAGTGCTAGAAGAAGATATATTGCGTATTGGCCACTTACAATTAACCCAATTCATGATAAAAGTATTTTTCCAAGACTACAAATTAATTAATGCACAACATCTAACAACATAAAACCTCCGTTCCATAATTAAATAAAATCCATCAAAATTCTATCGTCTTCTATTGATTCCCCTATTCTCCTAAAGTTTCCCCATCCTTTTCTTTATTTCTACTCTTTTTTTTTATCTTCTCTTTATTATTCTTCCACTGTACTTGTTCAAATTTGTTTATCAATCTAAGTTCTAAAACACATATATTACAATGAGACTCCAAGCAATGCAAATCCATTTAACTTGTTCATTAGGGCAAGACAATCTTGGCTAAGAAGCAGCATGTGGAAGTATTTCAAAATGACTAGAGAAAGACATGCTCTAGAACTATGAAAATTAGCATATAAAAAGAAATAGAAAAACACTAAATAAACAAACCACCAAAGATTTCATCACATAAAGCAAGGGCAAATTATGTGAGATTTCATCACATGAAGCAAAGGGCAAAATTATTATCACATCCCACTTCACACAACTCATTACATACATTACCTACCTCAAGAACAAATACTCTGACAAATCACGGATATCATTTGGCTTGGAATGATCAGCAAAAAACAAAAAGCGTTAACAAAGTACTGCAGCAACGATATCAGAACAATTTCAAACTTAGATAGAATCTCACTTGGGGAGTCCAATATTCTCATCAAACCTTCGACTTTTATAAAATTTCACCAGATGGAGCAAACCAACTCAATCAATTTCCTGTACAATAGTGCGTATATATCATATATCAATATTGAGAACTGGTAAGTGCAACATGGTCCACAAACCAAAACATTTCCAACTAATAAAGCACAATATGTGACAAATCAAATAAAAAAAATATCTTCCAAAAAGTTCAACATGTCAATTAAGAGAAAAATTATAGGATTCATATCAGTGCATCCACAAATGGCCTAGTTTCTCTATCAACAAGTTAGTCATAAGCACAAGTCAAAATAAATCATTTCACTGAAATGCTAGAAGACCAAGCAAATAAGCACAATTACCACCACACAAAGCATTTGCATTTCCAAAAATGTAGTTCACAAAGATTTTACTGAGGATATCTTTCTAATAGAAAAACACAAGCACCAATCAATTGTAATGGGTTTGAGAACTACCAAAGTAGTTTTCACAGTTGAAGAATAGTCTCTCACAAAAATTCATTTTATACAAATACTTATGGTGAATAGATTTTGCATACATTTTGGTAACATACAATATTGGACCTACCATGTGCTCAATATATTTAATAAATAAAGGTGAGAATAATAACAATACCTTAGATGTTGTATTAGCTAAGGCAAACGTTGCTTCAATCCGAACTCTCCAAAAGGCCTAGAAACAACAGAAAAATTCCTTAATTGTATTTCGTTAAAAGTAAGTCAAATCAAAACCACATATACCTCTAAATTTGGTTAACTTGTCACTAAGGAAATTATTCAGTGTGCCAACAATATTGAAAGAAAGACGAGGCAGAGCGTCTAGACTGCTGTAATTGCTCGTGCCTGAGAAGCAACATCTCTATTCTTCTCTAACTGATTTATCTGATAAATCAAAACAGTCATGTAAGATTGTTATCCAATTAATTAAGTAAACAATGTTAAAAGTTTGTATCGTCACCATCTACTCAATAAAGAAGTAAAAACAGAGAATCCATCACTCCACACTCAAAAAATTTCTCTCACTTTCTCGCCAGCCAAACACTCCTTTTCCTCTCTCAAAACCTCGTCTTACCACTCAAAACTCACTAAATTTTAGCTCAAATTCTGCCAAAAGTTTACCCTAAGTCGAAGACGTAGCAGCTAACTCGCTGTCTTTCTCACGTCGCCAACTCCTCGTAGTACAATCTTCTCCGATCCGACTCCACGTAAATAGCATGCTGCCACTCGTGTGTCACGGAATCGTTCCACGAAGGCCATAAAGCGGATTCATTGGCACGTTAGTCCACGAACTCGAAGTCAGTCCCTTAAGGCCATGGAGCCGCTTTATTTTTTTTTTATTTTTTTTTTGCCATAATTTTAGGGATTTTGAGAAATTTATGGCGATTGTTGTCTCTTAAAAAAAAGAACTAATCACTTACCTCTCGCGAAAGAAGTCAGTAACAGTGGCTCGAAATTGAAGAAGATCGGTTGTTCAAGCTAGGGGTGGGCATAAAGCCACAACCTATGGGTTTACCCAAATCCAAACTAAATTAAATGGTTTGGGTTTGGTAAATCATGAAAATGGGTTAGATGTGGGTTTTATATCGAAAATCATTTCATTATTGGTTGGGTATGGTTTACCCATGGGTAATGGACAAAACCCCAATACTTAAATTTTTCAAATGAAATAAATGAAAACAAAATAAATTAACACAAATAAGTGAAAGGCCATCATTAAATTTTTTACGGCGTGATCAATTGTCAACAGTTAGAAAATGAAAATAACATGTGAAAATAAATTTAAATTAAATAAATATTGTTGTAAATAACATAATTTTTTTTCTTATTTACAAAAATAATTCTTTCCACATTGAAGGATCATCATAGAAAGAGCAAGAGACTCTACTAGTGATCAATAATAACTCGGCTTGGATTGGGTTCGATATGCTAGATGTCGGCTAATTTTTAGTCAATAATTGAATGTAATGCCCATATTAGACCATGTACAAAACTTTGCGTACCATATAATAAAATTAGAACATAAAGCATACACACTATATAATATCAGAATGTAAATAAAATTAAGCATATAAATAGACAGCATAACGCAAAACTACCAAAACGATAAATAAAACTAAATATTGCATAATTAAATAAAAACAAGTGGCAAAATTTATTATTAGATTGTTAATGTCATGTTTGTGAAAGTTTATTATTAAAGTGTACATTCTTATTTATTGAGAAATAATAATTTTTGTGATTAAACTTTATTTTGATTTTCTTGTATTCTTTAATTTAAGGATTAAGTTATTGTAAAATTTATAATTTTTGTGATTAAACTTTATTTTGATTTTCTAGTATTCTTTAATTTAAGGATTACGTTATTGTAAAATTTATAATTTTTGTGATTAAACTTTATTTTGATTTTCTAGTATTCTTTAATTTAAGGATTAAGTTATTGAAAATTTATAATTTTTATCCACTATATTTTTTTTTATATTTTAATATCAATTTAATAATTAATAACAATTAATAATTATTTTAATTTTGATATAATTAAATTTTATTAAAATAAAAATTATTTTGATAATAAAATTCAAACCAAACCCCAACCAAACCCAAATAGTTTGGTTTGGATTGGGTTAAAAATATTTAGGTTGGATCCAAATTTTTATGATTTGGTTTGGGTTGACTTAAAATCCAGCCCAAACTAACCCATGCCCACCCCTAGTTCAAGCTATAAAATCTTAGTTAAAGAAAACAAACAAAGGGAAATGGGAATAGCCAGCAAGCTGTGGAGTGGGGATGAAGATGATGACAAAGACGAATATCAGTAATTTGTTGTCGGCAAGTGTGATGGTGTATTTTTGTGTGATTCGGTTTGGATTTAGAAATTAGGGTTTTCTATGTGAAGTTCAAAGGAATGTCCAACATTTAGAATTTTTTTTAAAGGCTTCAAGACACGGTGTCGTTCAATGCCCAAATTGGCCAATCTTAAACTCACCGTTTCATTACTATATTAATATGCTATCATGTGCAAGTGACAGATAAAGAAACTATCACAAATCTATCATGCCTTATTGATATATGAAAATTCTATCATGTGCTTGTCATATTTTTGTGATAAATGACTAATTTTCTGATATTTATAACAAAAATTCTATTATAGTAGCCTGTTTTTCTAGTAGTGCATTAATCAATTATCAATCTAGTAAAACATAAAACAATTACAATAATATACGTTAGTCCACAATATATAAAAATAAATATAACAAGACTGCCTAACGGATCCAGTTTCAACAAGTTTTGGTCTAAATTTCAGTCCAAGGAAATTGCTCAATCGATCAAAGTGAATTAATTAGTTGAATAGGAGAGCAACTGGACGGATAGTAAAGGTCCCCGTGAATTGACAACAATAACAACGACATCAGATGGTTTTAGAATCTATTACGTACTTAAAATGAAGAAAGAATAAAATCCAAAAAGGAATCATAATCATTAAAACCGAAAATATCAAAAACTTCCATTTAAGCTAGGGTGAATATTCTGCATAGAGAGATAAATATTGAGATCTAATTGTATTCTAACTATACACAGCTGTAGTTGAATTAGGATCCAGTGCTTATATTTTGCAAAGCAAAGAATCAATGATCGATTTATTTTGTGTTTTTAATTTTTTTTTTCTCATACCTAACAACCATTGATTCAGTTCTCAATAAAAATTCAGTTTAGTTCTGAATCTTTATCTGCTGTACTTAGAAGAGTTTAATCCCTTTTTCATAAACCCAATTTTGGGAAACATGAATTTGGAAATATGAATAATATGAGCAAGTTTTTTTTTAACGTACAGGACAAAATATCTTAATGTTGATAGAATTTAATTGAACAGGAAGAAAAATCACATTGACTATGGAAGGGCCAGCGAAAGGCAAATACGCAGGTGCTTCTCGCATTGAACTGGACTGTTGGCATGTATAAACTTTGATTCAAGGTGGAGAATTGTGAGTTGAATGAATCAAGTTTGGCTTCTAGAAACGACCGCGTTTTGGAGATATAAACTTCGTTAAGCTCATGTGCATCTCGGTTGGTTATTAACAGAAAACGAATTGATCAAAACGATAGGGCTTGTGCGCGTTTTGAATATCAGTTTAAGTAACCACGTGAGGAAGCATGTGATGAAGGTTGAAGGAGTTCGTTAAGGTTGTTAAACACGTGTCAACGAGCTGCTTATTCTGGAAATCAAGCTGGTTGCCTAAAACAGAGTATAAAGGCTGGTTCTTTGGGGATATTCAACAGCGATAGAATGAGTCTTGCTGGGAGGGTTTTGTGAGAGAGAAAGTGTTAACTTGTTCTCTGTAAAGTCTACTGTAAGGCTCTATAACAATCTCCATTGTTGTTTCAATAAAGCTCATCTTGAGGCTTCTCCCGTGGATGTAAGCTGAGCATTCCATGCTTAGTTGAACCACGTAAAACTTGGTATCTGTGGCTTTCTTGATTTTGTTTCTTGTTCGTGTTAATAGATTCTTGTGCTTTGTTATTCTTGAGTGAATTTGTCTAATCAAATCTTGGGGCTGTGCAACTTGCATTGACTAAATCACAAGCATCCTAGGGTAGTGGTCAGTTTAGTTTAGATAGATGAGCTTGCTGATTCACTACAATTGGTATCAGAGCTGTGGTGTTCTGTGATCAAGTCCAAGTATGGTGTCTTCTAAGGTCGATATAGAAAAATTCACAGGCAAGAATGACTTCAATATGTGGAAGATTAAAATGGAAGCCTTGCTGATCACTCAAGGTTTGAGAGATGCATTTGAGCCTGAAATGAAGGAAGGAAAAGGGGTTTCTTCATCAAAGACTCTAGAGGAATTTGCTGAAATCCACAAAAAGGCTAGGAGTACAATAATCCTGAGTCGTGGTGATTCAGTCATTAGAGAAGTAGCCAAAGAAAAGATAGTTGCTGGATTATGGAGCAAACTGGAAAGTCTTTATATGACCAAGTCTCTTGCAAACAGATTCTACATCAAGAAGAGGATGTTTACACTGAAAATGGTGGAAGGAGCTTCACTGGAAGAACACATTGAGGAGTTTAACAATGTATGTGATACTTTGGAAACCATTGATGCTGCTTTGGATGATGAGGGGAAGGCTCTCTTGCTAATCAGTTCATTACCAAAATCTTACGAAAATTTGGTTGATGCCCTGATGTATGGAAGACAAACTCTAACACTTGATGAAGTTAAATCTGCCCTAAATACTAGGGAACTTCAAACTAAGCAAGCGCATTTAGAGAACAAGGGAAGTGAAGGACTGACAGTAAAGGTAAAAACTGACAAGAAAAAGAAGAAGGACAAATCCAAGAACAAAGAAAGAGATCTAAAATACTTTCAGTGTCACAAAGAAGGCCATTTTAAAAGGGATTGCCCAGAAAAGAAATTTAAGACAAAAGATTCAAGAAATCAGAGTGGAGATGCTGCTGTAGTGGAAGAGGAAGGATACGAGTCTACTGGTGTATGTGTGGCAAGAGAAAACAACCAAAATAGTAAATGGGTTCTGGACTCTGGATGTACCTTTCACATGTGCCCTTTTAGAAATTACTTTAATGAATATCAATCATTTGATGGAGGTAGAGTAATAATGGGTAATAACTCTATTTGTAAAATCATTGGAATTGGGGATGTAAGTCTTAAGCTACATGATGGTTCAATAAGAGTACTTAGGCAAGTCAGGCATGTGCCAGACTTGAAAAAAAATCTAATTTCTCTTGGAGTGTTGGACCAAATAGGGTGTAGAATTAAGCTTGAATCTGGTAAATTCAGTGTTCTGAATGGCTCAAATCTAGTCATGGAAGGGACTAGGAAGAATGGGGTTTACATCTTAGATGGTGAGGTGATATCTGGAGTAGTTGATGTATCCATTAAGCATGCTGAAGATACAACCAGGTTATGACATCTAAGGTTAGGGCACATGAGTGAGAGAGGGTTAAAAGAGTTAGCAAAACAAGGGTTGTTTGGTTATGACAAGATTGGAAATCTAGAGTTTTGTGAAGATTGTGTTCTAGGGAAGTCTTCAAGAGGGAGCTTCAAAAGATATAGTCAGAAATCAAATGAGAGGCTGGATTATGCACACTCAGACTTGTGGGGGCCTGCACAATGTGTATTTCTGGGAGGGAATATGTATTTTCTATCCATCATAGATGATTTCTCTAGGAAAGTCTGGGTGTATGTGTTAAAGAACAAGGATCAGACTTTTGAGAAGTTTAAAGAATGGAAACAGATGGTAGAAAACCAAACTAGAAAGAGATTAAAGAAGCTGAGAACGGATAATGGTCTTGAATTCTGCAACCAGCCTTTTGACAACTTTTGTGCAAATGAGGGTATAGCTAGACACAGGACAGTAAGAATGACCCCGCAATAGAATGGGTTAACTGAGAGGATGAACATGACCCTTATGGAGAGGGTAAGATGTATGCTGATTCAGTCTAAGCTCCCAAAAACATTGTGGGCAGAAATCTTACTTATAGCTCGCTACCTTGTCAACCTAAGCCCCTCTACTGGAATCAATTTCAAAACACCTTTCGAAATGTGGTCAGGGAAGCCTGCTGACTATGAGATCCTTAAAGCTTTTGGCTGCCCAGCCTATGTTCATGTCAGTCAAGGCAAGCTAGCAGCTAGAGCCTTGAGAGGTCTTTTCATAGGCTATCCAGAAGGAGTCAAATAGTTTAAAGTTTGGTGCGCTGACCTTAATCCACCAAAATGTATAGTAAGCAGGGATGTGATGTTCAATGAGGGGAGTTTGATGAAGGTGAATCATGAACCTGATCTGGAAACTAAAAATTCAAGACTAACAGAGAAGCTAGAGTTTGAGGTGGAGCCATCTACTTTCAGAAGCATAACTGAAACTGAAGGTTCAGATGGTGTTCTTGAAATCACTGATGACACACAGGCACCTCAAGATCAGTCAAGTTCTCAAGAGCAAATCAGAGAATACCAGCATACCAGAGATAGACAAAAAAGGCAGATTAAACCAACAAGGAGATATGGCTATGCAGATCTAATAGGTTTTGCTCTTGCAGCTGCAAAAGATATAGATGATGAGGAACCAAAGAATTTTAAGGAAGCAACCCAGAGCTTGTTCAAAGAAGAATTATAGAGAGCTATGGATGATGAAATGGCCTCCCTCTATAAAAACAACACATGGGAACTGGTCAAGAAGCCTGGAAATAGGAGAGTGGTTGGCTGCAAATGGATCTTCAAAATAAAGGAGGGAATAAATAGATCTGAACCAAGGAGATTCAAGGCCACACTTGTGGCCAAGGGTTATACACAAAAAAAAGGGGATAACTTTTAAAGAAGTATTTTCTCCAGTGGTCAGACATGCCTTAATTAGGGTTATATTAGCCATAACAGCTGTGCAAGACATGGAGCTTGATCAACTCGATGTCAAGACAATATTCTTGCATGAAAGGTTTAAGGAAGAAATACTGATGTCCCAGCCTGAAGAGTATGAGTTTCTAGGGAAGGAAGACCATGTATGTCAGCTAAAGAAGTCACTCTATGGGCTTAAGCAGTCTCCCAGACAGTGGTACCTCAGATTTGATAAATTCATGCAACTACATGAGTTCATCAAATATAGCTATGACTGCTGTGTTTACTACAAGACAATCAAGGATGGTTTGTACATATACCTCATTCTATATGTAGATGACATGTTGGTTGCTTGCTTGTAAAGATAGAGAAGAAATTGATAAGCTCAAGGTACTGCTGAATTCAGAATTTGAAATAAAGGACCTGAGGTATGCAAGGAAGATTCTAGGAATGGAGATTAGAAGGAATAGAAGCAAAGGGATCATGTTTCTATCACAAGAAAAATACTTGAGAAAGGTGTTAGAAACATTTAACATGAGTAAGGCTAAACCTGTGCAACTACCATTAGCTTCACATTTCAGGTTGAGTAATTTGTAGTGTCCTCAAACAGAAGCTCAAAAGCAAGAAATGGCAAGTGTACCCTATGCAAATGCTGTAGGCTGCCTTATGTATACAATGGTCTTGACTAGGCTAGACATAGCTCATGCTGTCAGTGTAGTCAGCAGATATATGGCACAACCCGGGGAAGACCATTGGAAGGCAGTAAAATGGATACTTAGGTATCTCAATGGCACTATAAATTGGGGTCTGATGTATGGAAAGACAGAAGCAAGTGGTGAGATTATGAAAGGGTATGTTGACTCAGATTATGTAGGGGACTTAGATAGAAGAAGGTCTCTTACAAGATACTTGTTAACGTTGAATGGTTGTGCTGTAAATTAGAAGGTAACACTACAAAGTGTAGTGGCTCTTTCAACAACTGAAGTTGAATATACAGCTGCTACAGAAGCTGTAAAGGAAGCACTTTGGCTGAAAGGGTTGGTGACAGAATTGGGATTAAATCAGAAGTCAGTATCAATCTACTGTGACAGCTCAAGTGCCATACACTTGAGCAAAAACCCTGAACACCATGAGAAGACAAAGCATATAGACATTAAGCTCCATTTTATCAGAAATGAAGTGTCAAGGGGTGCTGTGAAAATGGTGAAGATTCATACTGATGAGAATCCTGTAGATGCTTTTACAAAGGTGATTCATGTGGCTAAGTTCAGAGCTTGCCTGGACCTAGCTGGCTTGTGCAGTCAGTGATATGCATAAGGGTTGGAGAAGGATTTAGAGTGAGGATAAACTTTGATTCAAGGTGGAGAATTATGAGTTGAATGAATCAAGTTTGGCTTCCAGAAACGACCGCGTTTTGGAGATATAAACTTCATTAAGCTCAAGTGCGTCTCATCTGGTTATTAACAGAAAACGAATTGATCAAAACGACAGGGCTTGAGCGCGTTTTGAATATCAGTTTAAGTAACCACGTGAGGAAGACGAAGGTTGAAGGAGTTCGTTAAGGTTGTTAACCACGTGTCAACGAGCTGCTTATTCTGGAAATCAAGCTGGCTGCCAAGAACAGAGTATAAAGGCTGGTTTTTTGGGGATATTCAACAGCGATAGAATGAGTCTTGCTGGGAGGGTTTTGTGAAAGAGAAAGTGTTAACTTGTTCTCTGTAAAGTCTACTGTAAGTCTCTGTAACAATCTCCATTGTTGTTTCAATTAAGCTCATCTTGAGGCTTCTCTGTGGATGTAAGCTGAGCATTCCATGCTTAGTTGAACCACGTAAAACTTGGTGTCTATGGCTTTCTTGATTCTGTTTCTTGTTCGTGTTAATAGATTCTTGTGCTTTGTTATTCTTGAGTGAATTTGTCTAATCAAATTTTGGGGCTGTGCAACTTGCATTGACTAAATCACAAGCATCCTAGGGCAGTGGTCAGTTTAGTTTGGACAGAGGAGCTTGTTGATTCACTACATCCCCACATATTACTGTAAACATAGTCCGAAATTCTTTTTGTATTGTGAATTATTGAACCAAACTTTACCCTTTTCTTCTTGCCTAGAACACAATGTTCATAAAATTTCAATTTACAAGAATTTACACCCTTCAGTAAGCCTTGTTTCACTAAAGTTTGTAATGTTTTTTCACCAGCATGTCCCAAAGGCATATCTCACAACTTGGTTGCTTTTGAATCTGCATCTTTTCCAAAGATTGTTGATGTTGATCCAATAATTGTACTCCCTTGGAAATAATACAAGTTATTTCTTCTTATGCCTTTCATTACTGTTAGTGCGCCAGCTACTACCTTCAACAATTTATCTCTCACAGTGATTGTAAGCCCTTTAGATTCTAGAACTCTTAATAAGATGAGATTTTTCTCAAACTTGGTACATAACGAACATCTGAAAGACTTGGATTAAGCCGTTATGATTCTTCAACTGGATTGAACCTATTCTCATAGTTTTACAAGCATTGTCATTGCCTATAAAAATCTCTACCGTCCAACTCCTTGAAACTAGAAAACCAGCCCTTGTTAGGACACATATAATAGGTACAACCCAAAGCCAAAATCTACTCATCTAAATAACATGTCAATGTCATGCCAACCAGACTAAAGTCTAACTCCTTACCATGTTTCGCTACATATGCATCAAAAGTAGCCTTGCCCTTTATAACTTAGGACAATTATTTTTCTGATGCCCTTTCTCCCGACAAAATGCACATTCATCTTTGGCATGCCTCCCTTTAGACTTGCTCTTTTTTTCTAGATTTTCGGCTTTGTGAACGACCTCTCGCTGTTAATGCTTCTGCAATTATATCTCTATGATCCTTTTTGTCTTTCTTTCTGATCTCAGAGTTATACAATGCACTATATACAACATCGAATGTGACGCTGTCCTTCCCATGAAGAAAAATAGTGGTGATATGATCATATTCATCACGAAGGGAATTCAACAAAAACAGTATCTTATCTTCATCTTCAAATTTCTCATCCAAATTTAGCAAATCTACAAATATCTTGTTAAATGAGTTCACATGGTTATTCACTGATATACTAGGTTCATATGTGAATCGATAAAATTTTTTTCTTCATATAAAATATTTTTTCAAGGCTTTTTTTCTTGTACTTTTCTTCCAGCGCCTCTTATAATGTTTTTGTTAATGTCCCCCTCATGACATAGTACATTTGATCTTTAGCCAGACATAAGTGAATAGTACCACATGTATGTCTATTAATCTTTATCTACTCTTTGTCATCTATATTATCAGGTTTTCTTCAAGATCAACATCCAACTTTTGCTGACATAAGACATCCGACACCTCACATTGCCACATACAAAAATTATTGGTACCATCGAATTTCTCTACTTCAAACTTTACATTAGTCACAATAGTCCTCATTGATGAAGATGATGACGATGCCTCTGCCATTTTTTCTTAACTCAAATGATCAGTACCTTCAATAACTATTTACTTTTGAAAAACAACCTCTATGATGTTAATTTTACGTGAATAAATGCACCAGGAAATTTCTTAAGAGAATGGACGGGTCACAACGGTCCCACTTAAAACCTATACTCCTTAGGCTCTTATCGCCTTGTTGACAGAATTTTCCTAAACATGCAAAAATACACATTATTTACAATAGCTTGTCTCCCAAGTATAAATGATTGTCTCTACCATATCAATGAACAATATCAGATATGTGAACAATACCTTATCTATGAACAATTTCGTATACGTGAACAGTACCGTATACCCCAAGCATGAACCTTCGACTTTGATACTGATTGTTGCAAAAAGCGCGTGTTGAATAATTACCAATATTACGGTGACTGCAACTTCTGGAGAAATATAAATGTGGTGAACAAATGCAAAGAAAAAGACACAATAATTTTACGTGGTTCGGCCTAAAGCGTACGTCCACGGACAAAGACTGGAAGATAATTTTTCTAACAAATGTTTATTTACAAAAGTGGGAAAGCTCTCAAAACTCACAATCCCAATACACCCAATTGTATCCTCACTAGCACTCAAGTGGGAGCTCTCTCAAAACTCTAATTGTTTCACTTACAATTGCTCTCAATTGGGATGAGATGTTAACAATTACAAAATGTTTCTCTATTTATAGGGAGCATTACTCACCTACCACACAGTTTCAATTTGGCTTCAATTTGCCAAATTGGAAAACTTGGCAATGCCAACTTTCTCATGCAAATGTAGTCAAAGCTAACTGTCTCTTCAACAATTGCATGCTTGAAGCTTGACTTTTTAACATTTGAGATTTTTCCCATACTTATAAGTAGGGCAGCTATTTGGTATGGGCAATTGTAGCTTAAAATCTGTATTATTAAAGTATTTAATGAACACTTAATACTATAATTTGAAAATTAAGATAATTTGATTTCACTTTTTTGTGATGCAAAAAACTATAATATATTTACTATGTTTTTCAAAATTATTATTTAAATATCATATTAATTACATATTATTAATTTTTATTTCATAATTATAGTTTTTTCATAACAATTGTAATTTAAATGATACATCACCTCTAAGTTTCGAAGGCCAAGACATTTTCGTTTCCTAAATTTGTGGTTAAAGCATGTTGATTTTAAGTTTAGCATTCTCAAGCTCTTTCTAGTTATCCTATGTATATGGTATCTCTCAAGCTTAAACTTCTAAAATGCATCTTCGTTCCTAGAGCAAAGCTGCATTTTTGGTAACATTCATGAGAAGGTCTAAACTACTAGAAGCAAGCTCTTTGTTATTCAGGCTTTGAATGCTGCGGGTGATAACAATGACGACGTTAAACAAGTAGAGATCAAGGCAAGAAAAGACGTCCTTGATGCCATTGATTTGGAATGTTCTTTTTGGAGAGACAAAGCTACGTTTAAACTTAAATGGCTTAAAAAGGGTGATAAAAGTTCTCGGCCTTTTCATATCTTTGCTAAATCAAAAGAAGCCCGGGACAGAATTTGTTTACTGAAGATCTGGGAATTTTACACAGACAAAAAGGAAGCTATCGCTGGCCATATAATTGATTTCTATGAGTCTTTACATTGTTCGAATTCTCAAGGCCGTGACATGTCAGTTTGTCCACTAAATCAGCTTCCAACTGATGATATTGTTCAAATTCGTGGTATTTCTACAATATCAGTTTGCTCTTTATGTGATACTTTTTATTGTTCGGATTCGGTGGATCATCTGTTTGCTAGTTGTAGCTTTGCTAGTCATCTTTGGCAATGGGTAGCTGCTTGGTCTCGTACATATCTTAGCTGGACTTTGGCGATACTGTGGGAAGACATAATTGCTAAATCTTTGTGTCCACAATTAAAGAATTTGTGGTTGGTTGCATGCTTTCATCCTTTTTACTCTATTTGTAAAACGCGGATCACACATTAGTTTGACCATTTTCAGCCTTCTATTCAGAATGTTCAAGCCGACTGTGTTTCTCGTCTTTTACATATTGCGAAGTTTTGCACAGACTATATTACTTCAAGTACGGATAGGCAGTCCTCGATACTTTAGGGATCATTCTCAGGCTCCTAGATGTCAATTTACTCTTTGACATTGTCCTCTCATTGGCTGGGTTAGAGTGTTTATCGATGGCCTTTCTAAGGGTAATCCAGTGGGTGCTGCTTGTGGTCGTATTTTTCGGGATCATTTGCGCAATTATTTGGATAATTTTGGTTATTTTCTTGGTCATGACACTGCATTAATGGCTATCATCTTTGCCATTAAGACCGCTTATGATAGCGGTTGGATGCAGCTTCAGGTAAAAAGTAATTCTATGCTTGTTGTTCAATTCGTTAGCAATGTTGATTTTTCTTCTCCTTGGATGCTTCGCTACCGATACTGAATTGTAAGTCCTGTTTTTTAGTATGTCTGAGATTTTTCCCATACTTATAGGCAGGGCAACTGTTTGGTATGGACAATTGTAGCTTAAAACCTGCATTACCAAAGTGTTTAGTAAACACTTAGTACTATAATTTGAAAGTTAAGATAATTTGATCTCACATTTTTGTGATTAAAGAAACTATAATATATTTAGGGAAATTATCATTTGTATACCCTTAGTTTACTCTATTATCAAAAATACTACAACACTTTGAGGGTGTATCAATCGTCCACCCTAAGTTGACAAAATGTATCAGCTGACCATCAAACCGTTAGTTGTCGTTTAAGTATGATGACGTCAGAAGGGTAATTTGGACTTTTCATACGATACAAGTGATAATTTAAGGGTATACAAGTGATAAAAAAAGAATTTAAGGGTATACAAGTGATAATTTTCAAGGGTAAAATCGTTAATTCATTGTAATTCCGTTAATATGATAACGTCAGAAGAGTAATTTGGTCTTTTCATATGATACAAGTGATAATTTAAGGGTATCCAAGTGATAAAAAGAGAATTTAAGGGTATACAAGTGATAATTTTCGAGGGTAAAATCATCAATTCATTGTAATTCCGTTAATTTTCAAACGGCAACTAATGGTTTGGTGGTCAGCTGATACATTTTGTCAACTAAGGGTGAGATACAAGTGATAATTTAAGGGTATACAAGTGATAAAAAAAGAATTTAAGGGTATACAAGTGATAATTTTCAAGGGTAAAATCGTTAATTCATTGTAATTCCGTTAATATGATAACGTCAGAAGAGTAATTTGGTCTTTTCATATGATACAAGTGATAATTTAAGGGTATCCAAGTGATAAAAAGAGAATTTAAGGGTATACAAGTGATAATTTTCGAGGGTAAAATCATCAATTCATTGTAATTCCGTTAATTTTCAAACGGCAACTAATGGTTTGGTGGTCAGCTGATACATTTTGTCAACTAAGGGTGAACGATTGATACACCCTCAAAGTGTTGTAATATTTTTTATAACAGAGCAAATATAGGGTATACGAATTATAATTTCCCATATATTTACTATTTTTTGTCAAATTTATTATTTAAATATCATATTAATTATATATTATTAATTTTTATTTTATATTTATAGTTTTTTTCATAGCAGTTGTAATTTACAGATTACATCACCTCAAATACCAAGAATTACCTGAAATAGAGAAACTAATCGAGGTCCTAAATTACTTGAGTAGTCTTAATTGTTTGATTATCTACAATTGTGGTAGAAGTAGAGGCAACGGTTCAATTTGAGTTTTGCAAATTCAGTTCTATTTTGGTTTTCTTTAAGAGAACGGAAACTTATTTTGGTATATCTAATTAGAGATAATTATACAAGTTCTTAATCTTAACGTAGGATAAAATTTCAAAAATATAAAAAGGTAAATGCTCATTTAGTTCTTAATGTTAGGAGTTAAATTATTCAGTTGCTTCCTCTATTTTTTTTTAAAACAGATTATATGAAAGAGAAGGGCGTGAAGCAAAGTTCCATCTGAATACATTTTGTTTCCACATATATATCCCTTGAGAATTCCTACATGCCGAACAGTAAGTGTTATCTGCATGATATATGACCTCAAATCCTTGATTCAGAACCTCTCCCCATTCTCCGGCCAATCAATAATTAATCAGAGGAAAATGAAAATGTGTTTCAATAATTAGTTTTTGTGAATATGAAAATGCGTTTCATAGCTTAATTTGAAGCTAATATAAAAAAATGAAATAACTGAAAATACTTTTAGTAATTTATCTGAAAAAATATTATTATCTTATCGATGAAAAAACAAAAATGCAAAAAAGAAATTGTTCAAACAGTAATTTATATGTGTGCATAGCAAAGCAAATGGCTAGATGTCATGAGTCCCATTTAATTTAATTGAACGCATGCAAGATGAGAGGGCTCTCTAAAAACAATATTTGCTTTGATAACTTTGGAAAAAGAGCTGCACTCATTTCTCACTCATCTTGCAGCACCATAGAAGAGATAGTTATATATAAAATTGAAAATTAATTATATTATTTATATATGTGTATTAATTAATTATATTATTTGTAATGTATTCTATAATTTTACAAGTGTCAAGAGAAATCACAAGATATATTGGTTAGATCTTGGATGCAAATTGGGCGAAATTATTAACAAAAGGTCGCCTAACTGCTACATACCTTACTATGAATCACGTACCGTGAACTGATTCCTTTTAACATAAGTTTTGGTCCCATTTGCAGCTACAGGGAGATTGCACAATCGATCGAAGCGATTTAATTAGTTGAATTAAAAGCAATTGGACGAATGTTAAAACTGATCATATATATTCTCTGAATCTTTTACATGTCCGTGAAACGAAAAGGCTTCCAGTAACGCACCCAAAATTCGGGCTTGCGGAATTTACCAAGACGTCAACAATTCTAATGGTTTAAAGATTGACATCATGTGAATCGACGTGCAACTAACCCTTGCGTTATAAAATATAATAGGAAATATTGTGGTGCTCTTGATCTTGAACCATTGTCTCTCTAAGATCTAATCTTAGTTATTAAATCTAAGTTGAAATTATATAATAGTATAAATTTATGAGAGGTTATTAACATCAACAATGCATACCCCTCATCCAAGAAGTGACTTGGTTATGAGTATAGTTTATCTACATATTTTACTGTTTATTATAAGTGTATTAGTTATTTTTATTTGTCATTTTTAATTGATTGAATTATTTTATTGAACAAGTAACAAATTGGAGATTAAGGTCTATTTTGGTATTGGGGTGCTTTAATTTTTAAATTACAAATGCTATGGAAAAAAAATTATAACTATAAAACAATTATTAATAATATATAATAAACATAACTTTTAAATAATAATTTAAAAAAGTGAAAATATTATAAGTTTTTCATAATAATTGCGGTTGATCAAATTAACTTAGATTCTAAACTACAACAGATAGTATTTACTGAACACTCCAGTGCTATAAGAAACTATAACTATGCAATTTCAGTACCAAATGGGGCATAAGAAATAAACATTGCTCAATGGAATCAAATTGGAGAGAATTAGAAATTATCGGGATTAAGCACAGACGTGGAGCCTCACGCCTAATAAGAGGGATTAATTAAACATAAAGCCCAATCCATGACGATGATAAAGGAGTCGCACATGCATGTCATTAAAAGGGGGGTTTTTAATTAAATATACCTTAAAAGTAGGGTATTTAGTTAAATATACCCCATGCTTGAAAATTCTCTAAATATACATTTTTATGTGGTACATTGTCTAAAATATCCCTAAAGAAAAATATAAAACACACACAACTCACAACACTCTTTACTTCACTCTTTAACTCCACACAATAAAAACTCACACTACACTCAAAATTAGAAATCACTCACAAACAGCTAATGCACTGAGATTTTTGTTTGCAGCTGGGTGTATTATTCATCCCATGAATAAGGTATTTGAAACTTTTTATTTTTTATTTTGGGCTATCTATTCAATTTGTTGACATTATATTATTTTTAAGATTTTTTTTGATTTGTGATAAACACTAAAGCAACTCATATTTTCATTGTATTTGCATCATATGACTGTTATTTGATGGATTTTATAACTACATTCGTTAAAACCTGAAGTTGTTGTCAAATTTTTTTTCTGCACCCGACATACACGACATCAGTCGTGTATGTATGTATTTACATGACTGTAGTCGTGAAAATGTGCAAAAAAAATTCAATTATTATAACACCTTATCATTCTATTGGTTCAAAAAATATATATTTTTCACTATATATATCATTTTATTATTACTAGACTATAGTCGTGTGTGTTAATAAGTTACATGACTACTAGTGTGTACATATAAACTTACATACTATAATTGTGTATATATGTAAAATGTTCCAATTGGTATGAGATCCCAACATTTTTTTTAAGAGGAAATATGTCATTTGATTATTTACTGAGTCATGTATTTTTGCAACTTACACGACTTCTGTCATGTATGTATAAATTTACACGACAACAATCGTGCAAGTTTGAAAGATATAGTAGTTGTTATGACACTTACCATTCTGTTAGTACAAAGATTACAGTTATATTTTATTAAATATATCATCTGACTGTTTACAAAACTATAGTTGTATATTTTAGCAAGTTACACAACTATTGTCATGTAAACTATCAATTACACGATGTCAGTGTAAATAGGCAGACAGATCCACACTTCATTATAAATCTTGTTTAATTTTATTTTTGTATTTATTGTATAATCAATTGTTGTATTATTACAGGAATTGACTTCAGTACGTGTGCCTATTATGTTTTGTGGTGAATGGATTGAGCAAAACGACCATTATAGATTTAATGGTACGGAGGCAAGAGGGATCATGGTGCCCCGTTCTACAACGTATGCACAATTGATAGAAAAAGTATCTCGGTTATTTGTATTGATATTTCTGAATTTGATATTGAAATGAAGTTCAAGCTAAAAACATTCGATCCAATGCCGCCCATCCCAATTATGAATGATGATGATGTAGATTATTTTCTAGAGGAAACAATTAGTGGAGCTGAGTTGAAGATTCCTCTTTGCATTACCTACTAAAGAAAACAGATTTTGGTGACCCCTATTACTCATGTGGACCCTAATTTCGGGCCAGATAGCTGTCCAGAAGAACTTGTTGAGCCATATGTTGAAGATGAATGTTTAAGCCCAAACAATTTTGTTGCTGAAGATCAGTCAATATTCGAATTTGTTCCTAAAACACAACCCAATGATAAAAAGGTCAAATGAGGAAAATGTGAATGTTTATTTCTAAATACTCGACCATAGTCGTGTATCTGTGAAAATACCCCGACTGCAGTCGAGTATTTTGTCACAGAGAGCTTGTTATGTTTATTTCTAAATACCCAACTGCAGTCGTGTATCTGTGGAAAAATCCGACTGCAGTCGAGTATTTTGTCACGGAGAGCTTGTCATGTTTATTTCTAAATACCCGACTGCAGTCGTATATCTGTGCAAAAACCCGACTGCAATCGTGTATTTTGTCACAGAGAGCTTGTCATGTTTATTTATAAATACCCAACTGCAGTCGTGTATCTGTGCAAAAATCCGACTGCAGTCGTGTATTTTCTTACAGTGTATTCCCTGCGTATATATGGCAATCCTGGTATATCACATAGATTGTACAAACTATCTTATCTATCATTAATATAATTAACAAAGAAATAAAATATATTAATATTGACAATTGTCTTTAATGACATCAAATATCAACAACATTCTCATCATAACTATTACATCTCATAGTCCAACAAATGACACCACATTGCATTTTCATTTGATTTCACTTCTCTCAATAATATGATGTGGAGTAACTGAGTAGAAAACTTTAACTCTTTCACATAAAAAAAATGACCGAAACAAGAACGCCTGAAAATATTTTTCTGCGCCTCAGAGAGTCTATCTTTAATGTCCTTCACTGCCTCTAGTGATGATCGTTTTGAAATCTTTACTTTGAAGTATTCAGATTTCTTGATCTTCGGTTCCATCTGCATAAACACAAAAAAAATTATCAATCAATATATAAAATGATTGAAAAGTTGCATAATAATATATTTTAAACCAATCAAAAAAATTACACGACATACCAGTCGAGTAAATTATTCATTACATGACTACAGTCGAGTAAAACATGCATTGATCTATAGTATACTATATAAACCATAGATTTTTTGTAACATTGGAAATAAAATGTTCATACCCGACGCATGTCCAGTGAAGAATTCTTTACAAACTACAGTCTAGTAAAGAACTAATTATGCGAATATAGTGGAGTAAAGTGTTGATACCCGACTGCTGTCGAGTAAAGTATTCATCACACAACAACAGTCGTGTAAAGAATTCTTTACTCGACAGCAGTTGTGTATGAAATTCTTTACTCGACAGGTAAAGAAATTCTTTACACGACAACAGTTGTGTAAAGAATTCTTTACACGACTTCAGGGTAAAAGTCAGGTAAATAAATGCTTTACACAACTGCATTGGAGAATTCTTTACACGACTCCATGGTAAAAGTCATGTAAAGAAATTCTTTACACAACTGCATTGGAGGTTAGATTATAATAACGACTAAAAAAAGGAAATTGAGCTGCAAATCACAACCATAGACTACACATAGTAGAATACAATTAATTAAACGAAATCAATAAAAAAATATAAACAAATTAATTGGTGAGATGTATCAACAGTGAACTGTTCAGCTCCTGAATCAACTTTAGTTATGGCTATTTTATGTGATTTCAGCATTGAAGTATTTGCAGGTACTATACAGAGGCATCTCAGTTCTCATATTGTGATTTCGGCATTGAAGTACTTCCCAGTTTCAAAATACTGGTAACAGAAACATATTTTGGCAGTAACACATTTTTCCTGACAAATTTGTAAACCACAAGTTATTGCTCTTTTTCTCTTTTCTAATCTAACATTATTAATCAAATAAAATGCAATTAATTTGTTCAATGACTTTATCACAGCTTCATGAACTAATTTCAAGACAACTCTTAGTCTTAGTTCTCAACTGCAACTATTGAAGTTGGGTTGATTATTTCTCGATAGAAGTGACACCAAAATCAAAATTGATGTGCATTTTATATGTGTAATTTGCCCAAAAAGAATTAAAGATTCAAGAACCTTACAAGGAGAGAAAGTTGTCGTGTGTGCAAATGTGGTCCACTTAAATAAAAATGAAATTCTGGAGACGAACAAAACAATAAAATGTACATGTTGCCATCTGCATTCACTCAAAACTCAATTCGCTTAACCGGGCCATATACTCCTCATGGATGGAAAGTAAAATCCTAGTCCCACCTAACATTTCCACAGATATTAAATTGATAAATTACCTTCAATTTCTTGTTTTACTTATTTTGCCGCGTTTCGATGAGAGTGTAGAAGAGTTGTTGTAAAATGGAAGATGAGACGCTAAAGGAGAGTGGGGGAATTGCAGCTACTGGTTTGCACAGAAGCGGCGTCGTTTTACTTGTTTTGCTGCGTTTTGGCTAGAGTGTGTAGAAGAATTGTTGTAAAATTGCAGGGATTTGTAAAATGGAGGAGAAAAAATCCAGAAGAAGGGGCTAAAGGAGATGCTCATGCGAGAATTGGGGGTTTTGTTAATTGGTTGTGGTAGTTTGGTTGATTTAGGTTTTTCATTAGGCTAATTTTGTAACCGCACATTAGAAAAAGCATATACAGGGAATTTTTTAGTATAGGGGTGTTTTTAGATAAATACCCTATTTTTAGGGTATACCACGGACAAACCCCTAATTAAAAGGGCTTGAACGGGTAAAGCCTTTTCAAATTGTAAAAGATTATGGGCTTTAAAAATTGTAAAGCCTTTCGGCTTTAGGAACAGAAGAGGTCGGTGGCTTAACATTATAAAAGCCAACCTTCGGCCGTGACACGGGACGAATAAAAGAGACGGAAGCCACCGAAAGCAATTGAGCAGCAACTACGAATTTATTTTACGACTGATTTTATGAAGTCCGCTTGCATGTGATAAATTACTTTTTATTCAATCAATCCCCTATTTGGGTGCTTTGATATTTATGATTCTTATTTTGGTTGAATATTATTAAATTTTTTCATTAATTTGATCATGTATTATTGATTGTTATGATTAATATATGACTAAACTTGTACTTGAATGTATAATGTTTACATATGATTGTCTTTAGTTTTGTGTCTTTCATTAAATTATTTATATAGAATGTTTAGGAAAATTTTAATTTTTTGTTATTTAATATTGCTTACAAGGAATGCTTAGATATCATATTATTAAATAGAAAAAAACCTGCATAAGATTAATTTCAATTGGACTTAACTATTATATTCATGAATAGACATACATTATTTTCGAGTTGTCACTCTAAAATTAGGAATTGGTTAGTAATTAGATAATTGTTCAGTTGAACTATGGTGGATTCTGAAACCTTCTTAGTCTCAATCTCTTGAATTATTGTGTTAACTTACTCATTTTAATTCTAATTGCATCTTTGGTTCTAATGTTGTCAAACAAAATATTTTATTTTTAATTAAGGTATAGTTATAATTAGCTTAGATTAAATTTCATTTTCCTAAAATTTGACAACTCTTGTGGGTTCAACCTCATTATTCCTGCCATTGGGCCCTTGGCCTGGTGGTTAGGCTGCTGCCCTCACAAGCGTGAGGGCAGCGGTATAAGTCCCCACAAAAGCATTGTGGGGGCTAAATATTTATAAGTTCTTCTCCCTTGCGAAATGCAAGTGGAGTAAGGACATCTCTTATCTGTGAGGGTTATTTGTCTGGGCATGTACTTCATAGATTAATGTAATAATGTAAGTCTGATGCAAAGCGAGAAATTGAAGAAATCCTAATTAGAGTTAAATGTATAATATTTAGGAATATTTTAATTAATTTGTACTCTAGTTTAATTTGGTTTTCTATTTAGAGTCTTATTGTTTAGGTATTACTTATTTGGGTAATATTCATACTTTAGGTATAAGTCTTATTAAAATAGGTTTTCTAATCATATTAGGATAAGTCTTACTTAGTATAAATAAATGTGTTTTGTAGCTTTTAGAAGTAGAATTTTGAGTTCAATAATATTTCAATTTTCAAATCTCTTTGTGAGTATTTAAACAGTTAATTCTCGGTATTCTGCGGAATCAACGAGTCTTAATCCCTAAATTCGCGGTATTCTTTTGAATCAATGTAAATTTAGTTGTTCTTTTGTTCCGGTATTCTCTATAATCAACGGAATAGTTTGAATATTAAACTTTCGCTGCATCAGTTTAGTATCAGAGCCAAAACATGGTATTACTCATCTAATCCCATCTACCACCAAACATTTCCTTTTTCCTTTTTGTTTTCTTCCGTTTAGCTTCACTATTAAAACAAAAAATCGAAACAGTTCAAAAACAAAAGCTTCAGCCCGCGGCCACCGTCCAAGGCTGCCGGCTCTCGTTTTCCGTCACCAATCCGGACGCAACCACCACTAAACGGATTATAAATTGCCAGCCATCAAACCCCAAGCATCTTGCACCGTCGATTAGCCACAAATTGCCGGAAAAAGAGCCAAAACAGCCGCGATCGCCGCCACTTCCGTTCACCACTTTCTGGCGCGATTTGGCCAGAAGCACCACCATCAATCCATTCCTCTACATCAGTTGAACCTTTCCCACCATTCCTCACCGCCGATCGACGCTCAAACTGCCGGAAACCGAAGCCCTCCAAAACCGCCAGCTTTATCTACAATTTCCGTTCAAAACACCACTTTTTCGGACAAACCACCACCACCATCATACTCGCCAACCCAAAATCTTTCAGATCCACCCATCCTTACTCGATTTCCGACCACCGTCATCGGAAATTTAAAACTTCCGCTGCATCAGTTTGGTATCAGAGCGGTTCTGTGTGAATCGTACAGCTTTCCTGGATACCCACATCTATTCCCACCAAATCCATCACAAAAAAAAATCTATAAAAAAAAGAATTTGAAACCCTATCCGCCAACTGCACCGCCGCCCACCATCGTTACTACCACTATCCGGCCACATCACAAACAACCACTGCCACCATCGAACTCTTTGTAATCTTGCGACCAAATCCTAGCCATTGCTGCCGTCAACCGCCACCTAAATAGCCGCGAAATGCCCAAAACCCGCAAGCTCTCCTCCCACTCACCGCCGCGAAACCAGCCACCCTAACTGTCGATCACCACCACCAAAAGCATCCCCATCCTTTGCCGACCAAAACCCGATCACCCTTTGCCCTTGAAGGCCGGCCATAAACCGCCATGAACCACCATTAGCCGCCACCATTTCAAATCGATTTTCCGACCAAACCACCGCGAATCCGGCTAAACCGTTGCTACCATTGTGTTCCTCACCATCAAATCTTTCAGTTCCACCCATCCTTACTTAATTTCCGACCACCATCGCCAATAACTCTATTTTTTACTTATTCACAGTTTTGACCCAATTCTTTCATTTATACCATTATTGCCCTTTTATTTTTTGATCTTAGCACAAAAAAACCCAAACAACCACAAAAAAAAGAGAAAATAGAAAAAAAGAAAAAAAATTATATCATGAAATCATAACATCGACGTGAAGATTTCATCTTAAGAGATGTTTTAGTTAAGATGTTGAGGATTTTGCATTCGATTTCTCAAGATTTAGAGAAACTTCAAGATAGAAAATCTTTATACATAAAGCAGGCATATGGATTTGATGAAGTTGTTCATGATGATGTTTGTTATGAGGATAATGAGGAAAATGGTAACTTTGTTTCTCTCGACAATATTATTCCTTCCAAGGAGAATATTAATTGGCCATTCGTGTCTACAATAAATTCTCAACACAAAGACATTGATTTGGATCAATTGCCAAAATTTGATGAGTATCTTGATATTGTGGGACGAGAAGAAGTAATTGTTCATCAATCTTTTGATCTTGTTGAAGAAAGAGAGAAAGTTGTTGATACAATCTCTTATTGTTCTCTTGATTTGCCAAAAGAAGATAAAAAGAGTTGTGACATTTTTCAACAGTTAGTGGATTATGAGAAGAAATCGTTTTTCCTCAACTATGTTGAATTTCGACACAAACAATACGAGAAGACATTATTAGAGAAGTTGTTGATAGAAGAATTTATTTTACACCATTGGAGTGATTAAATGGACGTTATTACAAAAGTTGGAAAATTTAAAGTTCGTCGTCTATGTCAAAGCTCTGTTTTAAAAATTAATCCTTATGCACATGAAGATGTTCTTGAAGACCACAACATACAAAATTCGAGGACGAATTTTCTCCAATCTGGCGGGAATGATGCAGAGCAAGAAATTGAAGAAATTCTAATTAGAGATAAATATATAATATTTGGAAATATTTTAATTAATTTGTATTCTAGTTTAATTTGGTTTCCTATTTAGAGTCTTATTGTTTAGGTATTGCTTATTTGGGTAATATTCCTACTTTAGGTATAAGTCTTATTAAAATAGGTTTTCTAATCATATTAGGATAAGTCTTACTTAGTATAAATAAGTGTGTTTTGTAGCTTTTACAAGTAGAATTTTGAGTTCAATAATATTTCAATTTTCAAATCTCTTTGTGAGTATTTGAACAGTTAATTCTCGGTATTCTGCGGAATCAACGAGTCTTAATCCCTAAATTCGCGGTATTCTTTTGAATCAACGTGAATTTAGTTGTTCTTTTGTTCCGGTATTCTCTATAATCAACGGAATATTTTGAACATTAAACTTCCGCTGCATCAAAGTCCCAGTTATATATATCTTATTAAGTTATTATAAATATCAATGTAATGTCTGCTATAATAGCAGTTGCAAATATCTGTGCAATGCAGTAATCTGGTGCATAGCTAGTATTAAAAAAAAACTCATTATTCCTAGTCTATATTTCAATAGACCATGCGCTTGTGAGTATATTAAAATTTATGCGACACTTTCTCTCATCAATCTTAAGTCTCATAAGTCAGAACTAAGCCCTAAAGAATTTATAGAATAGAGCAGCTTGAAAAGATTAAGAAAAATAATGTATATATCCTTATTTATCGTTTTAAAATATATGAATAAGAAAATAATAATGTATTGCATAACTTGAGCAGCTCCCTTAATGTTTGCTGGTTTTTGCTATTAGAGAATAACTTTTAGTAAAGACTATTACCTAAATTCTATGAATATTTATATTATATCACTAAGAATTAATAAATCGAATATGAGAAAGCATACGTGAATCCATAATAACAAATTGTTCTCTATAGTAGTGTGGTTTGTCTTATAAATCAACACGTTTTCCTAAAAATCATTTAATTTTCTCTCTACCCTCTCTCTTATGATAGGATGTCAGGAAAAAATAGAATTTTACACGTGATCTAGGGACCATAATCTCTTATATAGGAAACTTTCCTTATTATCTTTTGGTATTTCTTTTTAACCCATCATAAAAATAGAAATTATCTTTAAGTTTCTATACATTAAAAGTTTACATTCTATTAGATATATTAAAATTTAAATTATTGAAAATATTAATAGATTACCTTTAATTGAACTTAATACCTTATATAATAATTTCCAACACATAATTATTTATATGTAAGCCCAACATTGAATTAAGGATTTAACGTTTGCATCCTGGGACATGTCCTTGAAGAAGGTTGATCTAGGCAAAAGCAAGTAAATTAATGACAATAAACAAATGGTGAAAGTCATTCGGAAGATGTTGAGGTGGTGGGATAGTCTATTGTCGCCATGTCATGTGGTAGAATAGTGAGATGTATAGTGGAACTCATTAAAATTAATATTAAAAAAACAGCGAATAGCACATGTCATGTGGTAGAATAGAGGGACCTATAATAGAACCCATTAAATTTAATATTAAAACAATCAGTGAATTCCACACTAAAAATAACTGTTGTGCCACGTGAACTGTCTCCCTAGAGTAGTGCCATACAAGCTTTTATTCGAACAATAATATGTAATATCAGTTACATTTTAATTTAAGAAAATAATTAGTAGAAAACTAATTCCATTTAGCCGACGACTTGGAGTCTTGGAGTAAAGTTTTGCTGGCTGAAGATAACGTCAGGAAAGGGCATGCCGCATTGAACTTTATTTTTGTCTCAGGTACTTTTACACTTTTTGAATACTATGAAATGACAAATATTTATGAGTCAAATCAAGTGATAGGCTACGGTGCAACTGTAATACTGTGCCACAGCTGCATCCAGCCGTTGGATCCACTTAAATGGGTAGAATCTATTGAAATCTAACGGCTGGATGTAACTGTGGCACGGTACCACAATTGCACCACAATTTTTCCCTCAAATCAAATAATAATTGAGTCCTATCTCTCTCACTTTTCCCCCCTCTCTCCTTGCTTCTCCTTATTATTAAAATTAACTTATCAATTTAATATTGACAATCATGCTATTTTTTATTTTATTTATAATTAATTTTTTTTTTCAATAACTTATGAAAACAAAAAGATTCAAAAAAAGTAAAAAAAAAAAAAAAAAGAAGAGATTCCTAATTGAGAATTATCACAAGTATAGGTGCGTGAATTTACTTGCACTTAAAAAAAATTTAAGAGAGAGTTTGTTATTTCCTTGCGAATTCATGCACCCAAACCGTTTGATTCTAATTTTTTTTCTCACATTCCTCTCTTTTCTGTCCCCATTGTCCGTGCCCACCAAACCGTTTGTTTTGAGATCAGGACGAAAACTATTTTCAAAAAGAAGAAGTTGATTTTAATTTGAAATTCAATATCGAAAGCGATTTCTGGAAATTTTGTTCTATAAAAGCGATTTTATTCTGCTCTGACAATAACTTAATGAAAACTGGGAGGGGTTTTCCCATCAGTAGATTATCGATTTATTTAATGAGTTCTATGTATTAACGAGTTTCTACTGCAGTTGGTTGTAGATAATTACGTAAAAGAGTCAGTCTATTTAGATAATTACGTAAAAGAGTCAGTTTATTGATAAAGATAGTTATTTTTTATTTTTCAAAATCAAAACAACAATTGGACTGAAAAAATAAAAGATTTCTAACACTCAGTTATACTATAACTATAGCAAGCATAAACTATTAAATTCATTGAAAAAGAATCCATTTGATTTTTCCACGAGTGAGACCGAAAAGCTATGGAAAGTCTTCTTGGCTGGAGAAGAGACGTGGGGAATGGGCATGGAAATTTTCTGATGTTGAAAAGAGTAAAAATGACAAAAATATGCAGACTCAAATAGAGTCAACATGGATTAATTATTCAAAATCAATGAAAAGAATTAAATTAATACAAGGAATAAGACCGGACTGGTGTTCAAACTTTTTTATTTGGAAAATCCTTAACATCAAGAAAGACGAGAGAATGCTGAGAAAAACGACAGCACAAGCTGCCGTTTTGATTTCTCTCTCTTACCGTTTTAATAATTTTTTATTCTTAAAAATATATTAAAAAAGGATAGAAGATAGCCCATTACGTGCATCACTCTCTCACCATTCTGACCATTTTCCTTTACATCTTTAAAATGTTTAAGAGAAAAGTAAAAGTAAAAACACAGGGCTAAGATTTTGGCTTCCCATTTTCTAGTGTTTTTTTTTCAACAATAAGAAAATAGCAATGTTTAAATCAAAACAATATATATGCTCCTATAATATTAATGACCTTTCTCCAATTAAATTCTTTATCCTATTAAATTAGAACAACTTAATTGAATCCCAATACTAGTTAAATAGCTTGGACTGAAACCATACTCTAAATCTTGAAAGTACATGAGCTGCTAGGACTGAGAACCCCCTTGGCTCATTTTCAAGTGGTTTGATAGACGATCATGACGGAAAAAAAAATTGTTCAAGAGTAGTGCACCACTCTCTTTCTCAGCAGAATGCTAATTTTTTATTGTTAAAAATATAAAAAAGGGAGAAAAATGAAAGAATCTAGAGAGAGTGAGGCTGGAGATAGTGAGGCCGAAGAGACTGAGGAAGCTTGATGGGGAACCGCAGAGAGTGAGGAAGGCAGAGAGAGGATGAAAGTCAAGAGAGGGAGAGAAAGAAAGAGAGTGATGGAGTGACGGAGATTTGGTAGATGTGGGTTGTCTGCTATCATTTTCTTTGCTTTTTTATTTTATTTTTAATAATAAAAAATTATTAGAATGGCGAGAGAGTGAGAAGTCGAAACGACAGCACAAAGCTGTCGTTTCTCTCAGCATTCTCTCGCCCTTCTTGATGTTTAGCACAACTCTTTTTATTTAGTTAGCCACCGAAAGAACAAGAGGATAAAAATTGATTTGAGTTTCTCTACCCCTCTACCTTAAAAAGAACATCATAAATGCCCATATGAATTTGGGAATTCAATCATTATGATAAAAATTGGTGGATTGGTTATCAAACATTTTCCCTCCGTATGAATTTGGGGTGATGGGGGGTTGAAAAAAAAAGAAATATCATAAAAAAATTTCTGATTTTGACAGGAAGACCCCGGTTTTCAATAAGCATTACTGTATTTGTAAAGTATGAGAGAAAAGTAGAATAGACAGAATAATCTTCATTGATATTTGAGTGAGTATATATACACATATGATGGACTTGCTATACATGCTAGGATCCTTATAATTAAGCTATGCAATCAAAGTCTACTGTAATTTAGGAATACACATATAGAAAGATATATTTACAGCTCAATATAATGAATAAATGGATTCTACTTTCCAATACTCCCCCTCAAGTTGGAGAGTGAATGTCCAGCACTCCCAACTTGCGAACCATAGGCATGAAAACTTCTTTTCCCAAAGCTTTGGTCAGCACATCAGCAAGCTAATTTGCGGAACTCACAAATCTCATTATCACACAACCTTCTTGTATCTTGTCTCTTATATAATGACAATCCATCTCTATGTGCCCTGTGCATTCATGAAAAACTGGATTAACTGCTATATGTAATGCATCCTTATTGTCACAATATAGCAATGCAGCCTCTTGATGTAAAATCCCAAAATCTCTAAGTAAGTAACGAAGCCATGTCAATTCAGAACAAGCTCCAGTCATTGCACGATACTCTGCTTCGGCTGAGGAAAGGAAGACGGTTTTCTGGCACTTCGATCTCCATGAAATCAACGAAGGGCCCAAGAACACACAATACCTCGTAGTAGATCTTCTTGTAAGGGGGCATCCTGCCCAATCCGACTCATAGTATGCTCGCAACCAAAGATCACTAATTGATGAGAAAAAGAGGCCTTGACCAGGAGCAGATTTTAAATAGCGCACAACCCGTAAGGCTGCCTCCCAATGATCCTTCCGAGGTTGGTGCATAAATCTACTTAATATATGGACAGCGTACGTGATATTCGACCTTGAAACTGTGAGATATATCAATCTTCTAACTAATCGCCTATATCGTCATGGGTTTTTGAGTGGCTCACTTTTATCAGATAACTTTAAGCTACATTCCATGGGAGTATCAATGGGAGTTGCCCCTAATAACCCTGCATCCTTAATAATTCCCAATGCATACTTTCTATGAGAAATAAAAATGTCTTTCCTAGATGCAGAAATCTCAATACCAAGGAAATACTTCAAGTCTCCGAGATCTTTAAGGTGAAATTGATTATGCAAGAATCTTTTTATATCGGCTATACTCACAGGATCATTGCCAATGATTAAAATGTCGTCAACATTTATCAAAAGGGCAGTAAAGGACTTGCCTTGCTTCCTGGTGAATAGAGAGTAATCAGCTTTTGATTGTACAAATCCAGCTGAACGTATGGCCTCGGAGAATTTAGCAAACCATTGACGAGAGGCTTGTTTCAACCCATATAATGACTTGTGGAGGCGACAAACCAAGTGTTCCTCCCCTTGTTGCTGAAGCCCTGGTGGCAGAGACATGTAGATTTCTTCTTGGAGGTCACCATGAAGAAATGCATTATTGACGTCGAGTTGATGAAGAGACCAACCACGGGCAGTAACTAACGCCAACAAGCAACGAGCAGAAATGATATTTGCTGTCAGAGAAAAAGTATCATGTTAGTCAACTCCCTCTAATTGAGTGAAACCCTTAGCGACAAGCCGCGCCTTATACTGCGACTTATGTTTTATCTTGTAAACCCAACGACAACCAATTGGAGTTTTACCAGCCAGAAAAGAAGTAAGAGACCAAGTACCATTTTCCTGCAGTGCCTGCAATTCGGAACGCATTGCTGCTTGCCACTTAGGGAGAATGACAACTTCTGAATAAGACCTTGGTTCTGTGAGATTATTGATTTGAGCACTAAAGGACTAATAAGCAGGCTTATATCGGTGATATGAAATATAATTAGCCAGTGGATATCGTGTACCTTTGGTCGGACCTGAAATTAAGGAGGCCGATTGGTCGGAGTAAACATGCGAGCAGACGTAGTTGTTGAGCTTGACCGGTAGATCGGTGTGGCAGCTGAAACAACAAAGTTCAGGTGCGGGTTCGGGTTCGGGTACTTGTGATGCAGCGGGTTTAGGGAATGGAGGAGGTGAGGACTGTAGGGCCGAAGAAGATGGATCTAAGAAGTTTAATTGGGTGGCAGGGATCGAAGAAGGTGGGTCAGGTTTAGGACGGCAGGACTAAGTGCGAATGACGGCCTGGGGAGGGGAAGATTGTGGTTCTACCGCGGGAGGAGGAGAGAAAATGTGATCGGGAGAATTAAGAGAGAGTTGGGATGAGGGAATGGGGCTTGGTGGAATTACGTGAAAGTTGAATGATGAGTCAAGGGAGGAAGTAATTAAATGAATTGGTTTTGATTGATGGGCTGTCAAAGGAAGAGAAAGTTTGGGTTGGACGGATGAGTAAGGAAAAATAGTTTCGTGGAATTTTACATCTCGACTTGTAAAAATCTTTTTAGTTGATAAATTAAATAATTTGTAGCCCTTTTGAGCAATGGGATAATTGATGAATATGGATGGTATGGTACGAGAGTCGAATTTGTGAGAAGTGTGAACATTAGTGGCATGGGCCAGACACCCAAAAACACGAAGATGGAAAAAAGAAGGTGGTTTTGAATAGAGAAGTTCGTAAGGAGTTTTGAAAGAAATAACCGGAGAAGGTAACCTATTGATGATGTGTATAGCAGTGAGTGCACATGCGCCCTAAAATTGGGTTGGTAGATGTGCTTGAAATTTTAATGCTCGGGCTACTTGTAGGATATGGCGATGTTTGCATTCCACAATCCCGTTTTGTTGAGGCGTGTAAACGCATGAAGTTTGGAAAGTAACACCATGATCTTGAAAGAAAGATCGGAGTGACATAAATTCTCCACCATTGTCACTTCGAAATGTTTTAATGCGACGGTCAAATTGAGTGGAAACATAGCTGAAAAAGTGTTTTAAAAGAGATTGTGTTTCGTTTTTGTGTCGCATAAAAAAAATCCATGTGAAACGAGTATAATCATTAACAATAGTGAGGAAATAATAAACTCCGGTAAAGGAAAGGTGTTGATAACGACCCCAAATATCACAATGAACTATTTCAAAAGGTTTTGTAGAAGAAATAACACTGTTATTGAAGGGAAAACGACTTTGCTTAGCCAACGGACATACGAGTCAAGCATTATTAGACTCAACAGAAAAATTCAAAAAGTTTTTGGCAATAAAACTTAAACGAGAAGGTGATACATGGCCTAAGCGATTATGCCATAGGTCGGTGGATGAGATAGTAAGATTGCAGGCTGTTTGGTTTTGTGGTGAGGAAGATTTTGTCACAGATTGCTTCGTCGCTAATGCCACCAAAAAATATAGCCCATCTCATTGTTTACCTAAACCAATCATCCTCCTCGTAGCCAGATCCTGCAAAATACACCAAGAAGGGAAAAACGTCACTGAACAACCCAAACCTCTTGTCAAACGACTAACTAACATCAAATCAACTTTAAATGTAGGCACAGATAACATATTATGTAGATAATAGACGGAATTGAGAGGGAAAGACCCTTTTGCAACAATATTTGCTCTTTCTCCACTAGGCAACAACACGGGCGGTAACGAGCAATTGTATCTTTATGCAATAAGATGAAGTAATATGATCTGTCGCCTCGCTATCAATAATCCAATTTCGGGAAACAATCTTAGACAAACCTGGCTTTGTTACCGCATTTGCTTTGGAGTGAGAACCTTCATTTTGATTATTCAAGAGTGACAAAAGTTGCTTGAGTTGAGCATCAGAAATTGTAAGTGAGCCTTCATTTGTGTTTGACCCCTCTCCAACTGGATTAGCCACAGAAATATCTTTATGCCGATTTGAATTTTGGTCTGAGTTCATTTTAGCTTTAAGATGGCCTGGTGGGTATCCATGCATCTTATAACATTTCTGGATCCAATGGCCGAAATTTCCACAGTGGTCACACAAAGGTCTACCTCTCCCAGAGCCAGATCGACGCCGATCTCCATCTTGAGGTCCTGCAAGTTTCGGCGCCTGAGAGTATGTTCGATCACGAAAATCTGGGAACCCATGAGAGCGAGTTTGTTCAGTTCTTCCTGTTGCCGAAGGAGTCGGCTTGCTGTGTACAGCCATGGCGGCAGCGCTGCTGCTTGAATCGGTGTTCGTATGCGCTGAACTAAGGAGGCGCTGTTTCTCTTCTTCGGAGATTGAAGAGTAGGCTTGGCGAATAGAAGGCAAAGGATTCATGAGTAGGATTTGACCTCGAATTTCACTATAAGTTTCGTTTGGACCCATTAGAAACTGCATCAATTTCTGTCGATCGGCTTGTGCTGCCAATTCATCCCATAAACTTTTCAACTTAGTATAGTAAGCAGAGACAGAGAGTTGCTCTTGTAGAAGAGAAGCAATATCTCATTGTATCTCAAAGATGCGAGTTGCATTGCCTTGAGAGAAACGCTCATAGAGATCTTCCCAAACCTCATGAACAGTAGGATAATAAGTCACACTGTCAGCTATTTCTGGATCGCAAGAATTGACGATCCAGGAATGAACCATATCGTTGTATCTCGACCAAGTCGCATAGCCTTCAGGATCAGTTTCGTCAGAAGGAACTTTGATAGAACCATTGACAAATCCGAGCTTGTTCTTGGAGTTTAAAGCTCGAACTATAGCCCTTTTCCAACCAAAATAATTATCTCCATTTAGAGGTTTGGGGACGAGAATCAATTCGGGGTTATCTGAATGATGAGTGAAGAAGAGATTAGAGAGACCTGCCTTGGAGGAATCTGCAGAAATCTCTTACTTTTGTGGATCAAAACTGCTGGTTTTTGGAATATCTTCAAGGGCCATGATGGCTGAAAGAGAGATGCTACATGAGAGATTAAAGTGCAGCGAGTCCTTGCTCTGATACCATGTAAAGTATGAGAGAAAAGTAGTATGGGCAGAATAATCTTCATTGATATTGATTGAGTATATATACACGTATGACTGACTTGTTATACATGCTAGGATCCCTATAATTAAGCTATGCAATCAAAGTCTACTGTAATTTAGGAAAACACATATAGAAAGATAATTTACAGCTCAATATAATGAATAAATGGATTCTACTTTCCAATAGTATTTAGGTCATGTTTGGATCCGAGAACATAAGGAAAGGAATCAAGATGAGAAAGGAACGAAGAATGGGATGAAATAGGGAGGAATGCTGGAATAGAATGTAACATATGATCAATTCAAATTACATGCATCATTTGTTTCGCTAACAGAAATAGACGCAACATAAAAGAGTCTTAACTTGCATCGATATTTCAATTCTGATCATTATGCCCTAACGTTGAAAAAGTGGAAGAATCTATTGGGGCTCTCGGAGGAGAAGACAGGAAAGGCGTTGGTGGGATTTGCAAGGCTTCAGTGCTTCCCTGCAACATTTCTATCACTTCATTCATTGGCGGCCTATCAGATGGACGGGCCTGTATGCTCCACAAACCCACAATAATCATCTTTTTGGCAATTTCATTTTCCTTTCTGGTTACAACACCGGGCAATTTAAATTCTCTATCTTGCCCAACATGACTGTAAATTCAATGTGAAATATACCTCGCTAGAATTATCAACTCCAGAATCGAGGTTATTTTTGCATCCAACCAATTCCATTATCATCATGCCAAAGCTGTAGACATCAGACTTGTGTGACACTTCTCCAAAGTTTCTACTAAACACTTCCGGAGCAATGTAGCCGATTGTCCCTCTAGCCCCCAGTAACGACGACACTACACCCTCTTTCGTAGTGCAGAGTTTTGCCAGCCCAACATCAGAGATCTTAGGACAGAAATCTTCATCGAGAAGAATGTTATGAGGTTTTATGTCAAAATGCAAAATCCTAGTGCTGCATCCAAGATGTGAAGTTTTGCAAAAGGTCATGGAGAGAGATTAGTGAAGACTTGGAATGTAAAATATAGATTGAGATTACTTTAAGTAAACGGTGAAAGTGACTATGAAGAAAAACAGAGCAAAGCAACCTTAGCAATGGCCGGAAAAGGGCAACATGAATATTAACAAATCGAAATGGTAGATAATATTTTAAATTTTTATCTTAACTTTTTTTTTTCAAACGATAGGATATGTGATGTATTATTTATTAAATTATTAATAATTATTTAACAAGATTTAAGTAAATCAGTGAAAAATGTTAATTGTATTGGAAATCTTGAAAATTATTCTAGTAGGATATTCGGGATTTTTTGACTGTAAGAAGAGCAATTGCGAAAGGGATTCGCAGTGATTTTTTCAGTCTGTTTTGACGAGAAGATTTTAATTTATTTAGTTTTATTTGAATTTTCGACGACGGAAACAGAAAAACAAAGGCAGTTGATCACGGAAACAGAAAATGGAAGTTGGACTGTTTTGAGTGTTGCATGGGTAATCCGTAATCATAAAATAAATGGTCAGCTGCATACCCAGCGAAATTTGCAACAAAATGATGCAATAAGTTGCATCTGCATGGTCCATTCAACAAGTCTTAGACCCTGTTTGGTACTATGGTTTGCAAACTGGAGCTTTTAAATATTTGGTAAATATTTATTACTTTAATTTAAAAGTTAGATTAATTTAATTCAATTTTTATTTAATAAAAAACTTGTAACATTTTTACTAGTTCTATCAAAATTTTTATTTGAACAGTAGTTATACCTTTTACGGTATGACACCTTAATACCAAATGGGGAATTTGGTCTAATTTGCAGCTACAACAAAATTACAAAAATGATCATGCGGTATTTTCATTTTTAATTTTTTAAAAAGTAGATGTAGACAATTCCAAATTGAATTTTTAAGCTCCTTTCTTCCCTAGGATTTTTACCAAGTAAAACGCTTCCATTTCTAATGCATATTTTTTCCCCCATGTCCCCTGAACGAATATGTTGTCACTAAAATAACGATCCCCAAAGTAGTTGAGTCAATTGACAAAGATTCCGAAAATTCTAATGGCTTTAAGGTGGACATCTTAAGAATGACAAGGAACAGACCCTTATGTTAGATCTAATCTTAATTATTATTTCTATACTAGTAATAATGTAACAATAAACATTTAAACATTCCTAAGTGACTTGGTAACCTAATACTCAGTTCAATTCATATATTTTGGGCTAAATATCTATTTAGTCCATTTAATTTATAAAATACCCACATTCGTGTTATTTGTTTTTTTACAATTAAAAATTACTATTTGCTTACTTTTACAATAATCTCCTTGAAATTGATTGATACAAGATGTGGGCTAAGCAACAATCTTAAGAACATCAATAAAATGGAAAAAAAAAAAAGTTAATTTACTTGGCACTTATCTTCCATTACTCAACATTATAAGTGTTATTGTAAAAGTTAATAAAAAATAATTTTTAACCGTTGCATAACAAATGGTATAGGTGTTTCAAAGTTTTTCCCAAAATACAAGAATTAAATAAGTATTAAGTCTAAAATATGGGGTCTAAACAAATATTTACCGATTACATGAAAGAATCATTAGTATTTAACTACTTGAACTTTTTGAAAATGACATGTTAATAACCATTTTAGCCGGTGACTTCAACATACACTAGTGGAGGTATCCGAAAAAATTTGTTTTGTGATCCACCAGACAAACCCCAGTGGATAGGTGGTTGCTTCTGAAAATTGTGTATTTTCGAACTTATTAAGTTGAAAGTTAGAGGAACCATTGATAATATCCCTTAAATATATGTACCTTGGGTTAGTAAGGCATTCGAAACTCCTTCAACTACCTCAAGAGAATGCCAGTTTGAATATGCTTCTCTCACCAAATTCTCGATGTAGGTTTATTATTATGAATAAGCATGCTTTAATTGATGTTCGGAAAGTCAACGTTTGAACAGAATTCATACCCATTAAGTTAGGGAGATCGCGAGCAAGGAATGTTTGGCCATTAATCGTTGCCCTAACAACTTGATAAATGGGATTTAAGAAGATGATGCTATTCGGCCCACGAAATATTTAAAGCTTGTTGCCCATAATACATGTTCTTGCATGTTCATCGTCGCCTCCCACATTTTCTCGGACATTCCGGTGCCCAAAATCTGATACAAATTTACATAATGAAATTAATTGGATTCCAATTTAAGATAGACTTAAAAGTGGATATATAAGAAATTTAATAGGAAAATTAAGATTTATTTACCCTTCTAAGCTTCTGGGGTTCCACAATAGACATTTTCAAAAAGTCTTGAACTGTTTTAATCCCTGAAGCCGGCAGTTTTTTGTAGAAAGTTCCACCTCTCCCAATCTTCTCAAGACGCCATACTTCATCCTCTAGCATTTGTGGATGATGCTTCTTGTACACTTTGTCGTGGAAAAAATTAATTTTATTACAGGGTACTTAAGCAATTAATTAATCATTATATATTCAAGTATCTATACTTACATTCTCCTCGATGATCTTTGACAACAAAAGCTTCAGTAATGGCTTCGCATATTCTAACACCATGATAATTCCCCTGTGCCACCTTTGCACCAATTTTGAATTTTCGGCTCCTAATGCAGCTTGAGTTGTCTATAAACTCAATATCTTCAACTGGTGCAACCACGTTTCTGATCGTAACATTGACATCACCGGTGAGCAACGGCCGCTTCCCGGTTCTTTCCTTCACAATGTTGCTTTCAAACTCTTC
Source organism: Citrus medica (assembly GCA_002013955.2). Classification (NCBI taxonomy): domain Eukaryota; kingdom Viridiplantae; phylum Streptophyta; class Magnoliopsida; order Sapindales; family Rutaceae; genus Citrus; species Citrus medica. The sequence continues at coordinate 262,453 of MKYO02016010.1, forward strand.
TTGACTCCAATCGTCGTGGTCCCCTGGAGGAAAGTCTCCGTCCAGAACCACCATCACTATTTTGATTGGCTGAGAGAGATTGGCAGGAGTAATACGGCCGTCTAATCTTGTCTCTACAACAACAATTTGAAGAGGGTTGTTTTCGATGTCGGTGATTTTTCTACCAGTGAAGATTGGGAGGGAAAGTTCCTTGCTAAAGGTGAGTTTGAGACTTGATGATTCGAGTGCCTGGAAACACAATGGAAGAGACCTAGTCAAAGATTGAAATCTGTAATATTGTCTTAGTCCACGCTCCACTTCTTCATTTGCCTATAATATACACCATAAAAGTAAATCATGAGAGTTATCAGGACAAATAATCAAACTGTTCTTTATTAAGCATATATGTTTCGTCTCTTTCGAACAGCTTTTTGTGGCTGGCTATCAGTGTTCAAATCCTTGGAAAGATACGGGCTAGCTCAAAGAAGGTATATACATTACTTTAGGTTGCTTAGGGTTTATTTGCTGATGTAGCTATGCATGGATTTTTGCCTATCAAAAAATATATGTGCAAATAATTCTGCGATAACTATCAAATGTCAAATTATCATATCTATGCTGATGCCTGAACGTGAATACTTGTAAACTGTTTATATAAACTTGTATATGAGTGATTGAATTCGAAAAGCTAAGAGTATATTATTTCAAAACTGAAACATTATCATATCTAAGCATACCACTCGTCTCAGCAAAGGCTCTAACACTGAAAAGAAGTCCTTGAAGGAATTCACCATGACCGCTTCTCCAATTGCACTGTCAAAGGAAAAAGAAAATTGATCGTTGCTATAATTGTAAAGCATGATTAAGTTCAAGGTAAGTAATTGAAAATTATAATCAAGTTTCAAATTGAAGTTAACACGATCGAAATTGAGAAAGAAGTTAATAAAATTTGACCACTAATGGAGAAGCAGGAGGCCTAGTCCTGGTTTGTTCCTTGAGAAACTGGTCCGAGTCTGAACTTATTGATTCGCTAAAAAGCCATTTAGCTGCCTTTTTTTTTAGAGTTATTGCTAAAGAATAAGAATAAGCAGAAACATTCAAGTTGTTATAACTCAAGAAATGAGCGAGAAATATGGTGTTTTAATTTGTTGGTGTTAGAGTTAGGGATATGAACGGAAATACTTTGTCTTAAAGAATAGGAAGAGTACAATGATTGAATAGTTAGTAAAATAATATTAAATGAAGTTTCTGAGAATAATAAAAGAAGCAATCAAGCAAATGAAACGTAGTGACCAACGTTGTGAACTGACCTATATGCCAATAGTACAACAAATGTATCGACATTCTCAACAAAAGGGAATTACCAAATCATTAACTCTCTCTTTTTAATCTTTCTTTTTCTTTCTTCACAGCCTCTCTTTCTCTTCCTCGATTTTCTTCTTCATCTATTTTTTATTTTAAGAAAAAAACGTTTTATATATCGAAACAGTTTCTAATTAACTTTTACACTCAATAAACACACACACACATATATACCCACATACATTAGTGTTGTTGGTGTTGTGCATTATGATGAATCACATAATGATATCATTCTGACATACACAAATAGTAAGAATCAACATTATTATGTGATACGCTACACTGAGAATCAAAATCGTCATATGATACATGTATGTAGGAGAACTAAGATTTTGGTTTCAAAGTGGATAAAAATAAAAATATGATAGACTTAAGAGAATATGATAGAAATATTATACACTTGAGGGGGCTCAAACATAAATTTTACATAGAAATAGGCTAAATTTCAATAATAATCCTTAACCTTTTGAAATTTCGCATGCAAACATATATATAGGACAAAAATTAATATCCTTTATGTGCATGTAAATGTAGAAAATGAATACCTCATTTCTAATATTTGACTATTATCATTTTATATCATTGAATTCTTATATAAACTATCTCTTGAGCAACTGAAGGTTGAAATATCCCTCCGATCCATTTTATATTTTTCAAAAGATTCAAAAACTTTAGTTGGGATTCTTAGTTACTCTAAAAAATCTCACTATATATAAGAGAATAACAAAAGTGGATTTATAGGTAAATTTTGGTAAATCATCCTTTTTAGTGGTAATAGGAAGTAACGGTTTATGATCTATTGTAGATCACTTATAGGGGATTAGGGGTCTTGAATTTTGACAATAAAGTAGCATTTACTTTTCGGATTGGATTGGAAATTCTAAGGAATAAGAATCTTGGGATTGGAAGTGTGGACTGGGAGTGAGAGTAAGTTGTTTACTTAAATTGGAATGAGAGTGTAGAGTAGAAATCAAAATCTCACTTATGTGTTAACTTTGTCTTGAATTAGGAATGAAATGTTTTAAAATTATGGGATATTATCATTCATATACCCTATAAATGCTCTGTTATAAAAAATACTATAACACTTTGAGAGTATATCAATCGTCCACCATAAATTGACAAAAGCTATTTGCCGACCACCAAACTGTTAGCTGTCATTTGAAAGTTAACGGAATAATAATGAATTGACGATTTTACCCTAAAAAATTATCACTTGTATACCCTTAAATTCTTTTTATTATCACTTGTATACTCTTAAATTATCACTTGTATCATATGAAAAGACCAAATTACCCCTCTGGCGTTATCCTATTTAAACGGCAAGTAACAATTTGGTGGACGACATATATATTTTGTCAACTTAGGGTGGACGATTGATATACCATCACAATGATTGGCGTTATCCTATTTAAACGGCAAGTAACAGTTTGGTGGACGGCATATATATTTTGTCAACTTAGGGTGGACGATTGATATACCATCACAATGTTGTAGTATTTTTTATAACAAAGCATCTATTGGATATATGAATGATAATTTCCCTAAAAGTATAATTCTACTCTTATTTAAATAAATGTAGTTTTTAATTACAAACTGGATAAAAAAAAAACATATTTCTAAAATAACCTATTTATTTTATTGTTAATTTTAATCATATAAGTTCATTATTATTAATGTTCTTAATTATGTAAATCACAAATTTTTTGTTAATTTTAATTTTAATTATGTGAATTAAAATTTATTGATAAGACCAACACAAATGAAACATTATTATTGATAACATAGTAAAAAATTAATATATTCTTAGAATTACCTATTTATTATTATTAATTATTAATATTAGATAAATATGATAATATTATATATTTTCAAATAAAGATATCATATACTAATATTACTAATTCTATATGAATATAATAATATTATTTTCTACTAATTTTAACTTAGATACAATGTAAATTATTATGTTTAATAAATGTAATAATATTAAATAACATAATAAGATTATTTAAATAAATATGATATTAATATTTTAAATAAATGTAACATTATTTTATTTAATGCATGTAATTATATTAGATTTAACATTGTATTTTAATAAATATAATTATGTTATATTTAAAGGGAATGATAAAATAGGAATGGAATCCACTCCTGCCTCCTCCCATGGGAGTAAGAATCTCACTTCTCACTCCAAATGTAGGTGGAATCCATAGAGTAGAATTCTCATTCAATATTTTCCCCTACTCCAGTAAATAAACACACCCTAAATAAGGACATTAAGTGAAATTAATCATTCATCTTCTTCACAAAATCCAAAAAATATGGTTCTTTTTCTGTAAGTTAAAATTTAATGGCAACTGAATTTTCTTTACATTTATTTAGTGAGTTTTGAATCCTATATTTTTTATTTCAACACGAAGTTTTACTAACTAAACTGGTTGCCGCCCATTAAAGGTATGACTAATCAGTTATGTAATTAGCCACATATGTACAAGTTATTCTATAAACACCGTGATATAAATAAAATTAAAATATATGTACAAGTGCAAATCACTCATCAATTGAGTGGTGAATAATTGATATCCTCTTATTTTCTCTTCTAGCTCGAATCTTCAAGAATTTGCATGTGTATGCGTATTTATCTTTTTTTTCTTTGATTTAGATTTTTGGGGTAAAATTCAATTAGAGAGACCAACGGTTGATGATCTGACAAGGGGGAGCACGCGGTTTATTGAGAAAAATAGAGTATTATATTTATTTAAAAGGCATATTTGGGAATAACTACAGTATCATTTGATTTCCAACGCCTCTTAAACTACTTTTAAATGGGGAATCCTTGAAAACGGGGTTTGATAAGGACTTTTGAGGGGTCTGAAGTCGCACACATCTTTTCATGTATGGACGCAGAGTTTGAGGCCCAAATGTTAGGGCGTTATTGTTAATGTCAAATAGCTCTCTCACACGTTAATTGATATGAACTTGAGTGTTTGAATCAGAGTTTGACATAAAGGACGAGTTAAATATTGTGAGAGCTGTTACTTGGATAATGTCCTACACATCATGCCTAGTGGGTAAAGACCAGTGGGTTATCTTCAGATTGAACAAACAACCACTTGCAAAGTTGCAATGCACTTGTTGTGGTGGTGGGCTGGTCCATTTTGATAATGATAAAGTTGAAACACACATTAGAAGAAGAGGTAAAAATTCATCGGCAGCATACAGTCTATCCTGTCAACTGAATTTTAAGCAAAAAAGGTAAAATATATCAATTTTATTGAGGTTTAAAGTAAATAGGGGAAAAATAATAATCTAATTATGTTATTCTCTAAACGAGATTTTAAAATTTTTCAGTTTACATTGCATTTCACTGTGAATTTGAATTTAGTGCTATTATGATTGGTATTTATTTGATAAGTATACACAGGCAATTAAAATTTTGAATTGTACTTGATTAGAAATCTTTAATGGATTAACCCGAGTTTCAAATTCATACCATCGAGAAAGACTTATAAATTACACAGCGAATGTGTTGAAGGAATTCCAAGTACATTGCAGTTTGTTTTATGCCATCCATCTGCCTATACATTTCACAACAGCAGGCAGGGAAAAAGGAAAATAAAGAAGAAAGCAATTGGGAGGAGACTTGCCTTTACAGCAAAAACCACCACATCCTTGATCTTCACAACCCAATGCCAAAAACACTTTACCCTTGGCTTGACTCTACTTTTGTATCCCTTTATTTCCTTTGTATATGTACAAGGAGACATACATCATAAATATTCTTTATGTGAAAACTTCAGCTCGTTTAAAAAGGAGAATTTGAAATTAGACACTTTTGATTAAATGCACGTTCTAGAATCTATGAAACGTTCGCACCTAATAATTTTTATATTACGAATACCGTATCGTTGATCAGTATCCCTAAATCTTAATTCCCATTGATGAAGGACCTTGAAGTAGTTAAATCGCCATCATCAGATGATTCCGAGATGCTGTAACCAATTCCAGGAGCACTACTTATGTATGCAGACTGAATTTGCCAATCGTTGCTACCAAATTGCGTATTATTAGTACTGCTGCTTACCAGGAACCCCACGTCCAGAGATTTATCACTTGCGGAACCATTTTGTTGAAATGGTTTGATCATGCTCTGATTATGACTCGTATATTGATCCACCAAATCACCTATATATAAATTTTCAATTAACAAGTTGTTAAAATAGGACTAAAAATTCTGCAATGGCAAGTAATTATCTAATTGCAAGTTGCAGTGAGAAATAAATATATACCTTGTGCTAACAGGGCCATCTCATTCAAAACTCCTTCGGCTACCTCTAGTTCACGCCAATTTGAATATGCTTGTCTCACCGCATGCTCGATATAAGTCTGCAAAATCCAAAGAAATATTAGTAAGAGTTAACATTTAATGTTACAAGTCACGCATATATTATAAAAAAAGAAAAAATCAATTTTATACCCTATTAAGTTTAGTGAGATCGCGAGTAAGGTACGTTTGGTTATTAATCACTGCCCTAACAACTTGACAAATGGGATTTAGCAGGATGATGCAATTATGTCCACGAAAAATGTACAGCTTGTTGCCCATAACACATTTTCTTGCGTGCTGCATTGTCACTTCCCACATTTTCTCGGACATGCCAGGGCCCAAAATCTGAAAAAACAATTTACAGTAAGAAATTAGTTTATTAAATTTAAGGTATGTTTTGAATTGGATTTAAAGGAAATCTTATTTGAAAATTAAAAACTAAATATGTACCTTTCTAAGTCTTTGGGGCTCCACAATGGACAATTTCAAAAAGTCTTGGACTGTTTTAATGCCTGCAGCGGAAAGCTTTTTGTGGAAAGCTCCATCTTTCCCTATCTTCTCAAGACGCCATACTTCATCTTCTAACATTGGTGGATGATGCTTCTTGTACACTTCATAAATGTGGAACAAAAAAATAGATTAATATTAGTTAATTATTTATTCAAGCATACATAAGACAATTTGATGAGAATAATGTAATTGCAAGTCTTAAATGAAATGCCATTTGGACAAGATAAATCCTTGACTCAGACAAAGATAAGACACAACGTTTTAACAAAAATCTCATGTAATTGGTTAATCTAAAACTTTAAATATAAGATAATAGAAGAATTTTTTTAAAAAAAATTCAAGTCAAAATATGATGATTGTGTGTTCCTGTCATTATTGATGCTGAGATCCATGAAAAGTTCTATATGACCAAAACTAAAACTTAATAAACCGTTGACTGAAGACTACATCCAGCCTGCCAGATGTAGATGGATTATAGCAATTTTTTTTCCCCCTAAAATACTTCATTGGCCTTTGGGCACAGCTTTGTAAATCCGTTTTATACTGCGGTCATCTAAGTTCGAATAATAATAATTAACATGTAAAGATTGGTTTAACAGACGAGGTTACATTTAAACTTTAAAAATTAAAAAAAAATACTTAATACAAAATAATACTTTCTTCCCTATAATTTTAAGATTTTATCACTTATCCCTATAATTTTCGTAATACTCAATTAATTTAATGTTAAAACTCATACGAAAACTTCTCTCAAAAACAAAAGCTATGGAGAAAAGTATCAATCTCCCTTTGCTTATGACATCAGACGGTGAGGATAATCATCATATGAGGACTTAACGAGTGGCTCTATGATTGCATCAATGGGGCCCCATAAGTTTGGCATAATTGTAACACAAACAATAAAGTAATGGAACTGTAGCAGTTTGTTTGACTGGACTTGATTGAATAGTTTGAATTGAGAAAAGGAAATGCTATTACTCTAATCTAAAATGATGATGAGATATGGTGATGTTCAACTGTTCCATGTGGTACTGCCAATTCCACTGGAGATTAAAAGCCCAAATTAACCAATAATTGATGGGTTGCTAACTTATAATGTTGAATTAGATGATAAACACAAAATATAGACTCAAATATGGGGCCGTAAATTAACACACAGTATGTACGTACCTACATACACACACATATATGTGTGTTTGTATGTGTGTACGTACACACATGCGGAAACATATATAACTACGCATATATGTATAATCTATCAAAAAAATATTTACTAGAGTTTTCGACAAGTTTTAATTTGTAATATAATTAATTTTTTTCTTTGAGAAAAGCATCCAACAGAATAGAGTGTATAAAGAAGGAATACTCAAAGATTTTTCTATCCTAATTTAGTATTCAAATCATATCCCAAGGCACAAAAATTGTATCAAACAGTTCATTTTGAGATCCATTTCAGACAGGAAGCTGCCTAAAATACAAACAGGCTTATTTGGCTTATGTGTAGAAAACCAGACAAACGAAAAAGGAGGAAGAGAGAGTAGGCGTGTGGGGTTTTGCAAACACAAGGCGGGTTTGACTAAAGACATATATTTGCGTAGTTATATATCATTGATTTGAATACAAATGATGATGAGTAGTTATCCCCAACCCTCTATTAAACAAAGACAACAAGGTCTTAAGATTACAAATTGATAATAAATAAAAGTCATGTGAAGCACAATTTTAGTGAAAGGACATGAACTAGTTGACTAACACATCATTAGAAGTATAATTAAAAGGGCGCAGACTAATTTTTTTTTAACATAAATGCCAATTATTCTATGTGTGTGTGTGTGTGTATTGACAAAACAATTAGATGATATGTTCATGAATTAATGCATTATTCTCAATTTTATATGTAAGTAAAGATGAGATATATGTACTTACATTCTCCACGATGATCTTTGACGACAAAAGCATCAGTAATGGCTTCACATATTCTAACACCTTGATAGCTCCCACGTGCCACTTTTGCACCAATTCTGAATTTGCGGCTCCTAATCCAGCTTGAATTGTCCGTAAACTCGATGTCTCCGATCGGCGCAACCCCGTCTCTGGCCGTGACATTCACGTCACCGGTGAGCAACGGCCGCTTGCCGGTTCTCTCCTTCACGATATTGCTTTCAAACTCTTCTGGGGTCCAATGATCCCGGTCCCCCGGAGGAAAGTCTCCATCAAGAACAACTAATTCTATTTTGATTGGCTGAGGGAGACTGGCCGGAGCAATAAGGCCGTTCGATCTTGTGTCGACAACAACGATTTGAAGTGGGTTGCTTTCGACGTCGGTGATTTTGCTTCCGGTGAAGATGGGGAGTGAAAGTTTTTGACTGAAAATAAGCTTGAGGCTTGATGGCTCAAGGGCTTGAATGCGCAATGAAGAAGACCTTGTTAATGAACGGCAAGGATTATATTTGCTTACGCCACGCTGTACTTCTTCATTCACCTGATCATATCATAAAGTAAACCATCAGAGCTATTACCACAAATTATAATCAATATTAAGTTATATTTAAATTTACTTAATATAGGTAAATATATTATTTCATGTTGCCTTAGGGTTTATGTGAATACAAGCAAAATAGTTGTTACAGATGCAAATACATAATAAACATGCACGGATTAGAATATTTATATGAATACTTAAACAAAAATATGTTTTTATTAAAATAATTCTGCTACCATTCTTACGGTTGTGTTGTACAGATTAATATTAAACTCCATTAATTATTAAAGAAAATAATAGTAGTTCAGATTAGATCTTTATAATTTTAAAAATACGATTCTGCAATCATCAAGATTTCGTAATATTAGAGCTCAGCAAATACCACTCGTCTAAGCAAAGGCTCTAACGCTGAAAAAAGGTTCTGAAAGGAATTCACCATGACTGCTTCTTCAATTACACTGTCACATAGAAAAAGGAAAAAGCTTAATTGAAAAGCATGATTAATTATAATTAATTAAATTTCATAAGATAAGAAATTAACTCGATCCAAAAAAAAAAAAGAAAGAAGAAGAAGAAGAAGAAATTAATTTAATGAAAAAATTTGATTACTTACGAAGCAAAAGAAGGTCTAGTCCTGGTGCGTTTTTCAGGAGGCTCTTCCGGGTCGGATCCATTAAGAAACCGTTTAGCAGCCATTTCTTTTCCCCTCTTGCTAAAGAATCAGAATCAGTACAAGAAATCCAGCTGCTGAGTAAAGAAATTAAAGAGAGGGAGAGAGAAATGAAAAGGAAGTTGTTGGTTTAGGGTTAGGGAAGAAATGGGGGGTTTTATGACGAAGATTATAAAGCGTATAAAGATTGAATACTTGTTATAAAATAATATAGATGAAGCTTCGAGGAATGATAACAGAAGCAACTTAGCAACTAGCAAGTGTTTAATTTGTAATGACCTAATGCATATGATGTATCGACTTTGACGTCAACACTACTCCTGAAAGTCAACCAAATCATCATCTCCTCCCTCTAAAGTTGAGCTTAATCATATGAAAATTATTTTGGATTCAGTGTTAACTTAAATTTCGTGTCGATTTTTTAATAAATTATTAATGAATAAAAAATCTGTATATGTAATTATATTTTACTTGTATATTTCTATAACAATGAGACTCGGGTGACGTAGAAATTTTAAAAGATTGGCAAATTTATATAATTAGTAAACATAAATTCCTTCTGAATGTACCATGCAGAGAATAGAGACTCCTTTAAATGGAAAAATTTGGCAGGAACAGGAATGACCGCCCCGCGTGAAAACTGGTCAAAAGTTTTTGATTTCTGCGAAGGATCGTATTGGTATCAGGCCTTAATGCTGATGGGTCCGCAGCACTTTTGATAACTATTTATAGCCATACAATTTATGTATACACGTGTTTCGCTTTCACCTTCGCTACCATCATGACCAATTGATTGATATTTGATAATTTGACACAAACAAATTGAGGAGGCTTTTGCTATGTATAGCAATCAAGAAAGTCTTTGCAAGTCTTGTGCTTTTATGTACAATTTATCAACTCCATCAACTCAACTAATGCCACCTGAATTATGGAAATTTTCCTTTAATAAATGGATAATTTATTTTTGTATCGCTTCCTTTTGTGAACGCTACAAGAGATATGATGCCTAATTATGTGTCACAATCGGCCTAAGACCAGTCATCAAAAGAGATTTATTCTTCTCTTTTGGGACAAATGACCAGTTAGTACTTTCCGGGAAACTTTGGAAGCATTTCCTAGCAAGTTAATACCAATCAAGAGGGTCCCAATTGCTTCTTGCTAAAAGTTAAATTGACCATGATTCAGGGAAGGGTTAAAAAAAGAAAAAAAAGAAAGAATGAGAATTACCAAAATTATGACCATTAGGGGCTTTTTGTTTTATCCTTTATACCCTTTTGGTTGGTTTCATTTTCCCTACCACCAAAGCTTTCAATTATCAATCCAGGTCCTTGTGTAAAAAGTTTCATTTCTTTTTCAGCAAATAGTGGCACGTTTTCTAGAAGTGACAATGAGTGCCGTTGAAGTGGTGATCTTTCTATTCAAAATCTTTAATTTTTTTGTTTTAAAAGAAAAAAAAAGTTTGAATGGGAATGACACCTCATTCATTAAGTACCAACATTAATCTTTTATTATTAATTATCATATTCAGGCATATTCATGGCCAATCTATATATATATATACATATATGTGTGTATGTATATAAAGTTAGGACTTGAGGAGGTGATATGTCATCATCATTTCTCATCTTTGTATATTCTCTATTATCTAATAAATAGAGAAATTTTCTTTTAGATTTGGCTTTTCATCTTCTCATAATTAATTTAATTATTATTACAAAATAACAATTATGTAAAGATTTTAATGATACATATTATTTGTAATGAACATCAAAGGAGGAGTGTTATGAATTTATTAAAATATATAAATGTTCATAACATATATCTTTTAGTCTCTCCACTATCTCCCATTAGCAACCTTTAACTTCCCTATAACTCCCACTATTTCATAAGGAATTATGATCCATAATTTTTCATTAATTTCATGGAGTGATTATGTAACTATAAAAGGAGAGCTCATCTTTTTGTTTTGTACACACACAATTGGAATGAATAAAATCACTCTATAATATATTCTCTTATTTTATTCTTTATCTTGCGTTACTTCTTTATTTGTATTGCTGGCTAATAGCTTTTTTTATTTTTTATAAGGCTGCCTCATCTTTAAATAAATCAATTCATATTTTTTATCAGTTTCATCAAGTGAAAAATAAGAAAAAAAGATAATACTAATTATTTTTAAAGCCGCGTGAAGCGCGGTTCTATTTTCTAGTATATATATAAAGTTGGAACTACAAGAGATGATGTGGCATCACCATTTTTCATCATTTCATATTCTCTATTATCTAATAAATTAGTTGAAATTAAAAAATAATTACATTACAAAATATTCAAATAGAAAATAATTATTAGATTATAAATGATTACATGTCTTTTCCTCTTTCTATTTAAATTCAACAATATGTAACCATTAATAATAATTAATTATAAGTCTTGAAACATTCATTTATTTTATTATGCCAACAATTAAATTTTAGTGGCTTAAAATACATCAATTAATTAATATAGGAAGGAATGTTCATTCATCTTCCCTCAACAATACCATTAGAGCCTAATTTTAATGTCATAATCACATATTTAATTATTCAATCTTTTGTTTAGTGCCTTTTGGCTTCTTCAAACTCCATAAACATTAAATATTTAAGATTTGTGGCATCATTATTTCTCATCTTTTTTTATTCTCTATTATCTAATATATTGGTTGAGATTAAAAAATAATTACATTACAAAATATTAAAAATCTATATCTATCTATCTATATCTATATATATATATATATATATATATATATATATATATAAAGTTAGGACTAGAGGAGGTGATGTAGCATCACTATTTCTCATCTTCTTGTATTCTCTATTATCTAATAAATTGGTTGATATTAAAAAAATAGTTACATTACAAAATATTAAAAATAAAAAAAATTATTATTAGATTATAAAAGATTACATGTCTCTTCCTCTTTCTATTTAAAGTTAATAATATGTAACCATTAATAATAATTAATTATAAATCTTGAAAATTTTATTTATTTTATTATGCCAACAATTAAACTTTAGTTACTTAAATATATCAATTAATTAATATAGGAATGAATGTTCCTTCATCTTCCATCAACAATGCCATTAGGGTCTAATTTTAATGGTATAATCTCATATTTAATTATGCAACCTTTTGTTTAGTGCCTTTTGGCTTATTCAAACTCTATAAATATTAAGTAGTTAAGATTTGTGGCATTATTATTTCTCATCTTTTTATATTCTCTATTATCTAATATATTGGTTGAGATTAAAAAATAAGGGTAAAAGCTTGTTGAGTCCCTATATTATGAGTTTAGTGCCTATTTAATTCTTATTTTTTTAAGAATACATTAAAACGTCCTTGCTATTAAATATTGACACTTATGACATTATTTTTTTTAGCATGCTTTTACAATTTTACACTCTTACAATAATGTTTCTTTTTTAGTTATTAATAAAAAAATTGGATTATCAAATTAAACCCAAAAATAAAATAAAAAAATAAAAAAGATATATATTAATTTTTGTGGAAGCTCATGTGTGTCCAAAAAAATTAATTTTGTAAAAAATTAAATTATCAATTTAAAAAAATTAATATTTTAACTTCTCAACAGAGTGTTTCACAAAAATTAATATATCTATTGTTTTTATTTTATTTTTTGGTGTTAAACTGGTAATTTAATTTTTCTTTTTAATAATGTTTAAAAAAAAGAACATTATTGTAATAGGGTAATATTGTAAAAATAAGTCAAAATGAACAAAAGGTAATGGCAAGGATGTCAATAATTTAATGATAGGGACATTTTGAGGTATTTTAAAAAATATAGGGACTAAACGGACACTAACCTCAAAATATAGGGACTAAACAAGCTTTTACCCAAAAAACAATTACATTACAAAATATTAAAAATAGAAAATAATTAATAGATTACAAAAGATTACATGTCTCTTCCTCTCTTTTTAAATTCAACAATATATAACCATTAATAATAAATTAATTATAAGTTTTGAAACATTCATTTATTTTATTAAGCCAACAACTAAACTTTAGTGGTTTAAAATATATCAACTAATTAATAAATGAAGGAATGTTCCTTCATCTTCCCTCATCAATGCCACTAAGACCTAATTTTAATGTTATAATCTTTTATTTAATTATGCAGCTTTTTATTTAGTGTTTTTTGCCTTCTTCAAACTCTATAAATATTAAGCATTTAAAGTTTGTTATGTTTGGGTTTTTTTTTAATTATTTAACCAACATCCTCTTTAGAAATGTTCTTGTGTTTTTATTTTGACTTATTTAAATTTTTAGTATTGTATGCTTTATGAGGCACTTTTTTCTTCATGAGTTAAACAATGATAAAAATAGTTGGATGATAAGGGTTAGGCTTTGTAAGATGTGAGAGTCTGTTAATACCAAGAAAAATGAAAAGTTGATTAGTGTGAACATAATTTTTATTGATGAAAAGGTTGTGTACACTTAACTATACACATTAATATATATTTTTAATGCTAACAAAGAAATAATTAATTTTCATAAATAATATTAGTTTTATAAGGCTGCATTATCTTTAAAAAAATAATTTATATTTTTTATCAGTTTCATCAAGTGTAAAGTAATAAAAAAAGATAATATTAAATTATTTTTTAAAAACCGCACGAAGTGCGGTTCTATTTCCTAGTATATATATAAAGCTGGGATTTTAGGAGGTGATGTGGCATCACCATTTCTCATCTTTATATATTCTCTATTATCTAATAAATAGAGAAATTTTCTTTTAAATTTGGCTTTTCATCTTCTCATAATTAATTTGATTGTTATTACACAATAACAATTATGTAAAAATTTTAATGAGGCATATTCTTTGTAATGAGCATCCAAGGGGGAGTGTTATTAAAATAAATGTGGATGTTCATAACATATATCTCTTAGTCTCCCTACTATCTCCCATTAGCAACCTTTAGCTTCCCTATAACTCCTTCTATCTCACAAGGAATTATGATCCATAATTTTTCATTAATTTCATGGAGTGATTATGTAACTATAAAAGAATAGCTCATCTTTTGTTTTGTACACACACAATTAGAATGAATAAAATTACTTTATCTATATATATATATAAAGCTGGGATTTGAGGAGGTGATGTGATATCACCATTTCTCATCTTTGTATATTCTCTATTATCTAATAAATAGAGAAATTTTCTTTTAAATTTGACTTTTCATATTCTCATAATTAATTTGATTGTTACTACACAATAACAATTATGTAAATATTTTAATGAGGCATTTTGTTTGTAATGAACATCCAAGGGGGAGTGTTATGAATTTATTAAAATAAATGTAGATGTTCATAACATATATCTCTTAGTCTCTCCACTATCTCCTATTAGTAATCTTTAGATTCCCTATAACTCCCACTATCTCACAAGAAATTATGATCCATAATTTTTCATTAATTTCATTGAGTGATTATGTAACTATAAAAGGAGAGCTCATCTTTTTGTTTTGTACACACACAATTGGAATGAATAAAATCACTCTATAATATATTATCTCATTTTATTCTTTATCTTGCGTTACTTTTTTATTTGTATTACTGGCTAATAGTTTTTTTTGTTTTTTATAAGGGTGCCTCATTTTTTAAAAAAATCAATTCATATTTTTTATCAGTTTCATCAAGTGTAAAGTAAGAAAAAAAGATAATACTAAATTCTTTTTTCAAAGCCGCGTGAAGCGCGGTTCTATTTTCTAATTGAACTATATTCAAGAATAAAATATAAATTATAAAAAAAATTGAAAGCCACTCTAGTAAAGATTTTTCAATTATACATCCAATCAAAGAATGAAATTTTTGAAACCAATGTGAAATTGAAAATAATCGAGCAATCAAATATTTACATATCGAATAATCAACAAAAACCCCCAAAAAAATCATATATTCAAATCAATTGAATCCCATGACATTAGGAGCAAACCTTAGCAACCTATCAAGAGCATTGGGCAAGAACTTTCTTGCAAACAAGAAGCAAATATTAGTCCTTTTCCCATTGTACTCACAATGGCTACCACTCCTTAGCCTCTTCAAAAACTCAATTGTCACATATCTTCTTTGAAATTTAGCAGGGTGAGGTCCTCCCTTGGACCAATCAACCCATGTCAAGCTTCTATTTGAGTTCCTCTTCCAAAATTTCACACTCACAAATGTTGGCAAGTAGTGTTCATCAGCGTAGCATGAAGCCTTGCAATGTCTTTTGAATGTCACAAAATATTTTTTGTCGGAAATTACCTCCAGGGCGAGGGCCCGGTCCATCTCGAACCATTGCGAGCCCTTTCGCCATTGTTCGAGCTGGATCACGGGCCTCATTCGACGGTTGTACCGGCCTCGGCCCACTGGGCCCGGTAAATCGTAGGCCTCAATGAAAGCCTTGCTGGAGTTTATGAGATAGTTGTAGATAGTTGAGAAGTTGAACAGAGGAATGCACGACTCTGAGAGGAGAACAAAACGTTGGTTGGTGATATCAAGTAAAGCATTGGCGAGAAGGCGACGCTCTGCCTCAAGCATGCTAAATTTTCCCCATTGCACCTCCTACATTGTTGAATTAGGAAAAAAAAAATAATATTAAATGAAATTTTATGTTCATGGGCCCAACACACAGGCCCAAGATAATTTGGGGGAACCTATCTTTAAAGAATATTAGAGAGAAGACACTTTTCAGTTTCCCTTACATTTTTTTTATTTTAGTGTTTTGTTTTCTGAAATTTAATTAAATATGAATTAGTATGAATTTTGAATAAACTAATTGTTTGAATTTAAATAATATTTTTTTCTTTTTCTGAATCCTCCATAATAAACATTTAAGTTGTTTGTTTATTCTAATTTTTTTAAAAAAAATTCTTACTTAAAAAGTCTTAAAATCAATATTTTTACATTTGTACTCTTATTGTCTTACATATTTTAAATGTTACATCAATAATAAATATCTCAATGAACATAAATAAAATAGTATTTTATCATAATATAAATTATGTTCAAATGAATAACCCCTTTAATATTATATATTCAAACATTTTAACAAATATTTTTGGTAGTTTATGACGTATTACATGAAAAATATTCATAAAAAATATAAAGATAAATAATGCTAATTTAAAGAATATAAAAAGATAAAAGAAAAATTGGTTAATGACCTAATGACTAAAATTTTTAATAAATTGAAAAAAATATTTAGTTGATTGAAATTAAGTCAATTAAGTCATTAAGTTAATAAAAAAAATTACCCCTTTAGTTTTATAATTTATCTCTTATAGTTTTCAACAACACTTCATTCTTTTTCATTAAAAAAAGTACTTAGTGTGGCTGAGATAAATTTTCCTATGAAAGTTTTGACATCAAAGGTCAATTAAACATTATAAAAAGTGTAGGAAAGCGATTAATTCTAGTAACTTTAGGGGAAAATTGCTATTTCCCAAGTAAACTTTTACTTCTTGAATTTGTTACTTAAATCTCTTTAGTTTCTAGCAACCTTTTGCTTCATGTCTACACTCCTTTTCTTTTTGTTTTGTGCAAGTGGGCATGGAGAAAGCATGAAGAAAGGAATGTTAAAAAGTGGAGCAAGAATGTAAAAGAAATGGAATCAGGAACAATCTGAAAAGAGTTTTTTAATGAGTAGGAAAAGGAGTAGAATCAAAGTAATGCTTGAAACTCTTAACAGTGAAAAATCTAAATTGTCAAATAATGTTTTTTTTTCCTAATTGAAAAAAAGGATTTTTTTTTCTTTTTTTAAGCATAACAATAACACATATGAGAAACTATTCCTCTCATTTAAGTTTATAAAATAATGATAAATGAAAGCAAATTATGCAAAAATGGTCCTATCATCTACAGCCATTTTTTTTATTACAAATAAAAGAAAATTTGTCCACTAAAAACTAGGACAAAATGTAGGAAAATTCAAAACAATTAAGGTAATTGCAATGACCGAACGACCTTCACTTTGTTGAATTTTGACTCATCCTCTATAAGAAAAGAGAGTATCTATCTAACATGAAAGTAAAGGGTATTCCAGCAGTCACGTTCATTAGTTGGGGACCCATCTGACAAAAATGGAAATACTATGTCCTTATTTGTAAGAACATAAAAAATAATGGATCCAGATGTTACCGCATATTGAAATATTTCTTCCCTCTTTGAGCTATGGTTCTGAAGAATCCGTTTACTTCATTGATACTGTAAGAATGAACTCTCCAGTATTCTAGAGGCACTTAAGACTTTTATTCTTAGCAAAATATTTATTCTTCATATTTTTTTAGCTTTGAATGGATTTATTTTTCATACGTTATAATTTATAAACGACTAGAGAAACATGAAATTAATGCCAATCCATGCTATGCATGTGTTACAATTGTTCTTATAATAAACCACAAATTTCGTCAATTAATGTTACCCAAACAAATTAAACACTTTCAGAATTTTTTTAATTATATTGTGATAAATCTTTAAATCTTAAGGTCAGATTCATAGTTTCTAAAAATATTTTTATCTTTCCAAGCTAGCGCATGCAATCAAATTTCTCGATGTAAACATATTCTTATCATGACTTATCATGTCACGATTTCATTGGCTGATATATGTTAATTTCAAAGGTAACACGAAATAAATTATTAACGAGAAAAGTTGTTAAAAAATCTTGACTTGAAGTGGACAACGTGATCACCAATCACCAACATTCATGTCTTTCAAGTGAGTCTGGAATATAATGCATAATTTTAAAATTGATTAATTAATCGATTTATGTGTTTAATTAATGATCTTTGAATTTTTTTTTTCTTTTATTAATTACCATACACAAACTTGTGATAGTCCAGTTCCCTACTGAACCGGGTTATCCCTCTAAGTGTGACATATGGACGCATTAATTACGACAATATAATAAATTTATCCCAATCTTAGAAACTGACCAACGATTAAGCTTCTCAAAGGAGTGAAGAAATGAAAAACCGTTGGTATTATCATAATATTTCACCTCAATTAAGTTTTTGGAGTAACCTATTAATTAATTTATGAACATTTAAGGATTCCGTAAAAAGAAAAATAAATAAATAAATTATGCATGGAGTACTTGTTGGGATAATGATCTCAAACTTATAGGTAAAAATGAAAAAAGAAAATATAAATATTGTTATTTACTAACCTTGCTTGGGATTCTCCGGCCATGAAAGATTGAACTTTGAGGCACTGTTTCATTGAAGGATGGACTTGAATGAACATAAATGGAGTAAAGGCCTTCATGTCCATGAAAGAATTTTTCCCAAAGAGGTGCCAAGGTCACAGCACCTCTTGTTAAAAACAAGAACGCGACTTTTGGGACACGCTTGAATGGATGCTCATGAATGCGAGGGGCCATTGATGCCCTCCACAGCAACTCTTCTTCAGTCATATCATGCATGGCATTATTATTATTAGGCCACAGCGAAACGTAGTCGTTTAACCCTGTTCGAGTGGTGTTCACTGTCGTTTGATTCCCTGTTGTCGTAACAAGATGTAAAGCTGGTGAAGAAGGTTGTATATTTGGTGGAGGAGATGATGATGATGAAGAAGAAGAAGAAGAAAGTTGATGGAGTTGATCATCAAAGCTGAACAAGGAAATCTTTTTGAGATGGAAACTTAGGGCTATGCCTAGGGCTACACCGAAACCGAAGATAACAAAATATGAGAAGAGATTAGGGAGATGCATTTGGAGATGCAAGAACAACTTTGTGATCGAAAATGGTGGTGGGTGTTGCGGCTGCTGTTGAATTGTGTTCTTCATTGAGGGAGATATTGAAGAACGAATGCGTATTAAATTGGAATGGAAATAAATGTCCGGGTTTAAAGGTTTATATATGTATATGGTATAAGAGAAGGGGATTCATTGTAAGTTGTAAGCTTCAAGAACCTTGTGCCGACTGCCGACCCTGTAAAATATTCTTGTGAGGCGTTCAATATACAATATTGTGCGGGCGAATAAGAAGATTGGCACATAATATTTTGTCAAAATTATTTAATGAAAGATTAATTATGGAGAATCCTAAACTTGCGATTATCAAAAAACAAATATCAAATATGCATTCCATTTTCTGATAAATTTTCTCAAGTCAACAATGCAAACTTGGGGGAGTTGAATAAAGAGTAACCGGACAGATTTTATTCAAGCTAGGGGCGCATAATGGATCTCAAGTCTTCGCATGAGATAGAAAAGTGCAAAAATTTGCCCAATCTAAGCCACCAACATTAGCATAATTAATACTAATATGAAAGAGAGAGGCAAGTTCATCAAAACAATAAAACTACTCTTTTGTTCCTACTTTGAACTTTCGATTTATACCTCCCGAATCAAGGGCAAGGACTTGTTCAAACAGTTAATAGTTTCGCAATTATAAATGTTAGAATGATTTGGTAAGGGATGCGTAGTTGTTGGCGCTCATTAAATCAAGTCCAATGAAGCTCAACTTGGATAGTTATTCTAAAGAGAGAGAGTCCAACTCCAAATATTTGGTTACCTCAATATTCTAATGACAATATTTTTATTTTATTTTATTTCTTATTCAATTTTCTGAAAGTATCACTTCTTGCTAATAGTTGATTACCTCTAACCCAGCTGCCAACCCCAAATGAAATGAAAATCGAAGTACCTCTAGGGGGAAGAATTAACTGATGACAAAGTCTGGCTAAAATGTTGCAAAAGTCAGCCAATTTATCTAATTATTTAGGAGATTATTGAGTACAGCATTGTGCCCTTTAAATTTAGTGTAGCAGTAAGGAGCTCTTATTGTTTAAACCAATGAAGTAGCAATCAAAAATTGCGTGGATTCCGGTCATTCAGTCAAGGTTTCAGATCTATCCTGCAGTTCTCTTCCTTGTAAGCATCAACTTTGAATCCAGTACCAAAATTTCTCTCAACAAAATATGCACGAAGTGATCAGAGACGAGGCATTTTCCAGCAACTAATGAATATAACAAAACTATGATCAGATTTCTGTTCAACAAGTTCTGGATCAATACTAGCATCTTCTGGAATTATATTGTGTCAGGGAACACTACAATGAATATCAACAAGCTAATAACAATCAATCTCAAATTTTGAAGCTTGTACTGAATAAATCAAATTCACAAAGTATCAGATGTAAAACCACTCCCAAAGATAAAACTTCAAAACAACCACAAGCCCCAACCCAAAAAAAAAAAAAATGTATAAATCTACAGAAGAACTAACCTCACAACTCAGGGTGTTAGAATACAGGAAACAATATTAACCAAGTTCCATTGAATTAAAAATTTAGTGCTACAAAAGGAAATCAGGAATCACCGGTGTTTGTGCAACCACATTTACGGGCTCATCAGCTCTTTGGTGAGCTTTATGCTTACCACGGTGATGATTACTCTTCCGCTTTTCTTTCTGACCATTGTCTTCTTTCTCTTCACCATCCTTCCCTTGACTTTTTTGTCTTCTCTCTTTTCCATGACTACGGTGTTTGCTTCTTCTTGAGCTAGTGTTGACATGATCAGGCATCTTCTCACCTGGCACATTTTCTTTTGTTTCCAGAGAAAGATCAGTATTCAATTTCTCCTTCCCTTTGCTCTTGCCAGATGGATTCTCAGAGCGGTTACTTCTTGATGAACTAGGTACACCATCATTGCGTAAAAGAACATCCTGCACAACACCTGAGAGCAAATCACCCTTCAGCTCAGGCTTCTTGGCTGCTATAGATATCTCATCTCCATCTAATTTTAGCACCACAGGCCTAGGCTTTGCCTGGTTTGGCTTTTTCTTTGGGGCAAGTGACTGCTCTGTGAGCTTAAGTAGATCTTCAGCATCATCATTGAGTTTATCCTGTGACATAGGGTCATTGGCAGGAGGATAATCATTTGATGCAACTTCACTCTTCTCAGATGCAAGATAATATAAGCCATGCCGTTTACGGTGTTCAGCAAGCAAAGAAGTGGACTCATGTGATGGTTCGGTCTCATCTTTGCTCTGGAGGTTAGTTCTGGAAATATCAACAGCTTCCCCATGAGGAGTACTGCTGAGAGAAAATGAACTTGACAAAGGCAATTGGATGTCGCCACAGATTGTTTCCAAGTCAGATAGGTTTTCCTTAAGCAGTAATCCATCTGGTACAGGAACCCTATCCTGTGCACTTGTTGAGACTGGACCAAGCTCCTCAGAAAAGGCATCACACATCAATTTCACAACCCTAGAAGCTTCTGTTTCAGCCCTCGCTAAATTCTCTTCCCCCTGGACTACGGGATTCAGTATTTCTTGCTTAATCAAATCAGTGAGGCCAAGTACATTCCTTGCTCTCTCTTGTATTTCTACATCATGGCTTCGTGACAGTGGACCCAGAGCTAGTTCAACTATATTAAACAGGTTTACAATAGATTCTTGTGTGAAACTGTTCCTTCCCAGAGAAGCAGATGTAGATGCCTGACCGTTAGAAACAGTTGCATCCCCACCATTTTCAATAGAAAGATCTCCAAATGATTGATTTATATTTCTTGGGTTGAAGCTATCATGCTGTTCGCTAGAAGCAGAAGCTTCAGATGTTGCTAAATCAGAATTTTCACAGCTCATCCTTGCGAGGAGTGATTCTGGAACTTCTGATGCAAGATTATCGGTATTGACAGAGGAAATATGTTCCTTGTGCAAGAGGTATGAGTGTACACAAAAGATTAACACCTTGAAAACAGACTGAACATACACTGCCCTGATCAAGGGCAGCAAGAGATTAGTACGAGGTTGTAATAGTGCCTCCATCAGTTCAAATGGATTCCTTGAAAACTCAACATACTCCCCTGACACCCAAGCAGCAGCAGATAATATCCTATGTAAGAAAGGATTACCAAGTAAAGCAGGATCAATAAGAAGATTACGACAGACATGCATAAGTGCTGGTCTAACATCCTTGACCCTCATAGCAATATCAATTATCTGATGCTCAATTTCTTCCCCCTTTTGGCAATGTGGAATTCTCACCATTTCCCCAAGAAGTGATGCATACCAATCAAAGTCAACAATAACCTCATATAGATTTCTACAACAAGTAGACAAAATCGAACAAAGAATCTGATTGCAAAACTCAGGGTCAGATTTAAGCGCAAAGTTAATTAAAACCCTGGATATTTCAGCCACATTACTCTCAGACACCATTGACATCAAAAGACGCAAAGACTCAAGCTTAATATTATAATCCCCATCACTCAAAGACTTAATCACAAAATCTTTATTCTCCAACACCACCCACAAGTGTTTTGGTGCAATAATCGAAAGTGCTTGCAACCCAAGATACTTTAAATTCGGATCATCATCAACCAAAAATTCCCGAACCTTAACAACTGCAAGCTTCACTGCAGATTCATACTCACTCAAGCTACTCAAAACAGTCCTAATACACTCAAAAAGTAATGACTTGGCCTCAGTCCTCCTCATAAGTTCACATATTGGCTCAACAACCCTCTTAGCCAACCTAGGCTCTAGAGTAGCCAACTTAGCAAATATCTTCAACACCTTAATCAACAACCAATTATTCTTAGAATCAACCAAAATCTTATAAAACTCCGGCGCTAATGGTAAATACGATCTGGGGTCTTTCAAACAAAGCTCGCAAAACACACCCACAACTGCAGAAAGAATAACCGGCTCAGAACTCTCTAAATTCTCAACTAAACGCTTAAAACAAACCCTAACAGCATCTGGGTATTTCTCAAAAACCCTTAAAACAACCGCAATGGCTTTCTTTTTAATAAAAACCTTACTACTGGACAACAAAGTAAAAACCTCAGGAGTTAAATCTCTAGCAAGATCAACATTTCCGATTCTCGACAAGCATTCAAGAGCTAAACTGACTTCAAACTGATTGCTACTATTCAGATCTTTCCTCAATTGATTGGTGATCAAGAGAATTACCGGGGTGTCGTCGTTGAAAGACTGGGTGACGGCGTGGTACCCGATTTTCTTATAGAAGAACTGGGGGGAAGACATGACTTCCACGGCGTGGAAGGCAGCGAACGACATGTCGGCACCGTGGAGGGAGGAGAGGTAGGAGAGCTTTTGAAGGGCAGCGGATTTGGTGGGGAGGTCAGTGGATTTGATCTCCCGGCGAATCTCTTCGATGGCTTTGGAAATGAAAAGGGATTCTTTGATTTGTTGCTGGCGAATGCCCTTTATCAGGTCGTCGAGATCGCGCTGGAAGAGGGTCTCCATTATCGAAGTACCCGCCATTCAGTAGACTAACAAAGCAAATTACACAAAGCCAAAGAGTTTGTTGGTTTGTTTTTGCTATGAATTGAATTTGAAGGGAGGCATATTTGTTTTGTGAGGAAATTTTGATTTTGTTGGGAGGAATTCTGGGTTTGAGGAGACTGCTGTGTACGTTTGTTTGGATGGCCTGCAAGCGCAAGAACAAATGAATACAAAGGAGACGACAAGTTGATGGCGAACGTATTTTTATTTGAAATGATGATGTAATATATATATATATATATATATATATATTTATATTTTCTTAGAAAATACAACAATAGTAAAATTATACATCAAGCAAACATGATGAAGATTGACTCTTAAAAAAAAAATTTGAGGGAGTAAGGTACTCAATGCTTAATTAAGAAGTGATTTACATTTTCGGTTAATCATAGCTCCAACATTTAAAAACGTACGGATGAAGTTTAGAGTTTAACTCTACGGTGGCTAGATTAAAACATTTAAAAACTTATTATATGATTCTTTTAATTATATAAGCTATAACATATAAAAAATTTATTTTCATAGTGTAAAAGTTCTTTTCTTATTAAAAAATAATGATATAAATTTGAATAAAACAAAGTCTATTAAATATCAATAAAAAAAGTAGGCTCACTTGTTTCTAGTAAAGAAAAGAGAAAAGAATTTGTTAAAAATAAATTAATAATTGTAAAGTTATAAATTATTATAGAACTAATATTTATGGGATCATATAATTTAAATGACATTTTTCTCTTAAATTTAAAAATTTTGAGAAAACTTGGAGTCTTATAGGAATTAAAATGAAAATTTTACACTTAAAACTCATAATAATATTATTATTTATTTAAGAATTTATTGCTTCTAAAAAGTCTATATTAGGGTGCATCCTCTAATGTGAATTGAACTCTAAAGCCCACAATAGTTTACTATCAAATGGACCCTTAACCTACTAAATGTGCGTTTTAAGAACATGAAAAAATAGTAAGTAACATATTGTTGGATCAATGTCAAACACTTACGACTGACCCATTTTACTTAAAATGTTATTATAAGTCAAAGAGGAGGTACTATCACTTAAAACAGATTGGAAGCCTCATTTATCATCGCTACTGATTTAAATTATCAGACCTAAGAGTGGATCGTATTTGTATTTAGCCCTTTTTCAGCCCAACTTGTTGTCCAGTAGGCTTGGACCGAAAAGCCCTTCAATTGGGCCTACGCTACCAATTCTATAACGGGTCGAACATTGGGTTTCATCCGATTAAACAACGCTCTCGTTTGGTTGTTCACCCTCCACCTTTTATCTTTTAAATCCCCAAGTCGGCAAGTCCCCCGTAAGCATTCGTATCCCAAACATCTCATTAAAAATTAGTCTGTAGAGAACCACCAGGGTTTCTAAGTACTTGGGTCTTGTGTGTCTTGCCATGTCACTATTTTAAAACTAAGAGCAAATGATAATTGTTTTGAGGGAAATCTAGGTGCTAACGTGGATAAATAATGTTGTGACACTTGGTCATTGAAGTTAAACAAGAGGAATCTGTTTATTTGATTATCAGAATAGCTCGCACTGAACCAAAAGATAAGCTCCCCCAAAGAAAAGGGATAGTTTCAGAAGAATACTCGACATTGAAGGGTATTATCTAAAAATGAATTTTGATGGTTAGAGCCCACACTTGAACAATGGATGCCATCAAATAATAAAACAAAATATCTCCTTTTTAGCTAAGAATAAGGAACTACTAGCAATGATGATTTCTTGGTAGAACAATAAGAGAGCGCCATGTAGGGTACCCTCAACAACACCTTGAAAAGCAATTGGACCACAAAATTGAGAGGCTACCATGTACCCGCCTATAAGGATAAATAGGTGGCTGGAGGCTTCTTTACCTCCCAAACTTATAAATGTCACCATCAAAGGGGCATAGAGCAAATTACCTAAATGTCTGCATCTAAGAGAGGACAAATATTTTTTCTTTGGAGGCTTCCTTACCTATATGAGTGCCACATGTCCAAAATTATTGAAATGACCTTTAGGCACATTGCGCAAAAGTTTAAGATTTGCTCCAAACAAGAGTAACATCACTTTATTACAAAAAAAAAAAGAATGAACTTGTCTTCTTCCTCCTAAGAATAAAAATGCCATTACTAAAGTTTTAAGATCTCTTGATCTTGAGGCCACTGTTCATTATCCAAAATCTTACTTGAGCATCAGAGTGCGGTCGCCGGCCTCCGCTGGCTCTATCTTTAATCTCAATTGTCAATTCTTTTTGTTTTGTAGGTTCACACCACTCACACTCAATGGTCTCATCTTTGAGCTCATTCTACTTTTACCTCCCTCCACCAAACATTCGATTCCTCCGACTATCCTCCCTTATTTTGTTAGAGCATACCTCAAGCTTAGCATGGCAGCTGCAACCCCTTCTAAACTAATTTATTTGATTATTTGTGAAATATAAGTGTGCAACCCAAGAGGGGGGGTGAATTGAAATTTTAAAATTTATCCTAACAAATCCACACAACAAGCAATCTAATGTCTTAACAATAATTGAAAACAATAAGTTCAATAATAGCACAATAATTAAAGAGTAAGGGAGAAGAGAAACAAACACACGAATTTTTACGTGGTTCGGCAATCCCCGCCTACGTCCACGCCTCCAAGCGATCCAAGCTCGAGGATTTCACTATCCAAGCCTTTCCAAGGCTTCAACAATTACAATTGACTTCGAGGTGTCAATAAACTTTTACAACAAAGAGATTATCTCCCAATCTCTTCACTCAAGTGTCTCACACACTCAAACTCTTACAAATGGATTGAAGAAGTGAAAGTTATAATGAAACTCACTCAATTAGTAGATATTCAAAAATGAAGAACAATGAATGATTCAATCATTTGTGTTTTGCAAGTTGAAGGCTCAAGATATCACGTGTGCTTTTTGTTTTTACTTGTTGGAGAGATTGAAAATGAGTTGGATTTGAGTTCTTATAGTTTGAGCTCAAAAACTAGCCGTTATGCACATTTTGGTCGTAACCGGATTACCGGTTACGGACATCCGGAATTTCGCTTAATGTTACCGTTACAGCCACAATTTTAAATTTCTGAACATCCGGATTGCCGCTTTGTCACATCCGGATTTCCGCTTATGCTCAGTAGCTTACTGCCCAACAACTGGCTTTCCGTTTGTCAGGATCCGGATTTTCGCTTGCTATAGTAACTGCTACAGTGAATATTTTTTCAAATTTATAATTTGACCCCAAAACTTTAAAAAATTATAGTATGGCCCAAAACGTTATGAAAGTTTACAAAAAGCTCCAATTTCAGAATTTTAGAATAATGCTTTGTCAATCCCACAACTTTATGAAATTATGACTATGCCCAAACTTTATGAAATTATAGAATGACCCAAAAATATTTAAATAGTTTCAAATAGGTCCAAATCCGAAATTTAAAAACACTATCAAAGATTTTAAAAATACTTTCATTTTAGTCCAAAATACTTTAATTTCATAACATCATTTTCTTATTATAAAAGCACAATTCATAAATCTTTACTTAATAAATACATGTGGTTTGTTATCATCAAAATCAATATTTATAACCATATAGGCTAACAATCTCCCCCTTTTTGATGATGACAAAACACATTAAAAACTTTAATCTTGTTATGAAAAAGCTCCCCCTTAACCAATGCCAGTTAAAAAATGATTTGAAAATTGTTTAACAAAAACTCCCCCTACATACATGCTCCCCCTAGATACATGCATATTTTCATAACACTTATTAAATTATTCTCCCCCTTCATCATCAAAAAGAATAAAGGCTCCCTCTATCAATCATCAAAGTCGCAACATAAGCACATTAGTAAAAAATATCCATAAGCATAAGAAAATCCATATAATCCATAATGATCAATTAAAACAAATCTATAACATCCAACATAAATAGTCACAACAAATTCATATCATCCAAAACAAATGCATAAACCGAAAAGCATAATAACCATCCATAAAGTCGAAAATAAAAGAACACACAATGCAGTAAATGAAATGTAGGTGTATCCAAGTACAAACATAAGATACTACTCATGTGGTGAGGATGGAGGTGATGGAGGTGGAAATGGATATGGAATGCTGAAGTGCTCAAAGAGGAGGCACTGTCCATGAATAAGATGTCGCTGCAGCTGCAGCTGCTGCTGCTCCTGCTGAAACTCAGTCTGCCGCACCGAAAGTGTTCGTACCTCATCTATAAGCTGCTGAAGAGTAACATCTCCAGAGGTAGGAGGTCGTGGAGGTGATGAAACGGATGCAGAGACATCAGGAGCTGAAGCTATCACGGGAGGATCTCGGCGTCTACGCTGCCCCCGAAATGAGAGTGAGAAAATGGGTAGCTGATCGGCTGGAACCACAACATTAAGTGGCCGATCATCACTTGGAGCAAGGAAGGTAAACTTGTTTTCACTGTATTTGACCCAAGTGTCATCCTTCCACTCAAAGCCTAACCCAATAATAACATATGGAAGGGAGCGGGTAATCAACTTAGGTATACTGAGCATGTTTCGGACAATGGTATATCCTAAGTCAACTGGACGATGTCTAAGAATATAATCAATGAAGGCGACATCCATATGAGAGACCTCATCCAAATGACCTGATCTAGGAATGACAATACTCTGAATAAAATGAAGTAATATCCGAGACTGAAGACAAAGACATAGGTTGCGAAAATGGATAGTACAATCTTCATCGGAAAGGTCGACACGACGACATATATTCTTAACAGCATCAATATAAACATAGTCATCAATGTCAGGAGGTTTCCTAGGTGAAAAAATTTCTAGGCCATCATCGGAAGATCTTAGGATGGTGTTCAAGTCCGAATCATCAAACTCAATCAAAATTCCTCCAATTGTGGTGATTACTCGATTCTCTTTCTTCGCAGAACAATCCATATTCTAGTAAAATACTTTCACCAAGTCAGGATATACATTTTCCTCAACAACAAGTGAATTAAGTCAACCAACATCTTTCAACAATTGCAATAAAATTCTATTGCTAATACTAAGATGATTCAAACAATCCGGTAAAACAAAAAAGGTTTGGAGTACCTCTCGAGTCATGAACTGTTGATGAAAACGTTTGGCTAGATGTTTCTTGTTCTGAAAATGTGTGGACTCGAAATTGGATTGATTGGTGATGTCCCTTGCTTCCCGTGGCCGGTCGGATTGTTGAACCGGTTCTTTGCCTTTTCTTCGAACTAGCCGTGAACTAGACATTTGGATTTGATTGATTTGAGGTTAAAAAGGATAAAGAGAATGAAGATGATGAAGATTGAAAGTGATTTTGAAAAACAATTTGAATAAAAAATGGCTTAAGAGTGAGAAATCTAGAGAGAGAAAATTTTGGATAAACCCTAGGTTGAATTTGAGATCTAGAGTTTTGGGTGTTGAAAATGAAGTTTAAATATGCTTTTGAGTGAATAAAGTGATGAGAAATGATTTTCTTGATTCAATTTGATGTGAAAGAGATAGAAAATGGAGGATTTTCGAGTGAAAAAGAGAGAGAAGCAAATGGTTTTTAGAGAGAGTGAGAGAACCAGATTTCCGTTTGAAGAGGGAAGAAGAACAGTTGAAATAGCTTCCGAAACCGGATTTCTGGTTTTCACTAACCGGATAGTCGGTTGTGACCAGAAGCTTGAAACTAGAAACCGGCTTGCCGGTTTGACTTGAACCGGAATTCCGATTGTGACCAGCAAGGTTCCACGCGAAAATCGGTTTTCCTGATAACACGAACCGGCTTGCCGGTTGGGTCCAGAAGATAGCAATGCCGGTTTGCCAAAGTCTCGAATTCGGATTTCCGGATTGACATAACCGGAAATCCGGTTTTGGTCCAGCAAGCCTTCCTTGCGAATCCGGCTTTCCGGTTTTGCTAACTGGTAGTCTGGTTTGAGGCAAAAATGAAGCTTAGAAAATCTGGTTATCCGGAATTTGTCTCGAGAGAAATCAATAAAAGAAAGCTTTTCCGGATGAATGGAAAAAGGAATATTTGCTAACTCTTATACTTGTATTACACAGACCATTTTATTTCTGGCCTTAAAAAAATTGATTAATTTTAAATCATTTTGAGATTTAAAACATTTCAATAAGCCATTTAATGCATGCAACATAAAATCATATAATCATAAAATTACAAGCATATCAAGCCATCTAATTTATGAACCATAAATCCATATAATAACAAACATATCAAGCTCTATAGTAAAACATGAATTAAGATTCATCATTCATCATTCCAAGCTCATGTCTTATCTTTATAAAATGCTCTTCGCTAAGAGGTTTTGTAAAGATATTCGCAAGTTGATTTTCAGTGGAAACAAATTTAATCACAACGTCTCCTTTTTGAACATGATCTCTAAGGAAATGATGTCTAATTTCTATATGCTTAGTCCTAGAATGTTGAATGAGATTCTTGGAAAGATTAATAACACTAGTATTGTCACATAAAATAGGTATTTGATCAAACTTAATATCATAGTCTCTGAGGGTTTGTTTCATCCAAAGAATTTGTGCACAACAACTACCTGCAGCAATATATTCTGCCTCGGTGGTTGAAAGCGCAATCGAGTTTTGTTTCTTACTAAACCAAGAGACAAGAGAATGACCTAGGAAGTGACATGTTCCACTAGTACTTTTTCTATCAACCTTATACCCAGCAAAATCGGCATCCGAATAATAAGTTAAATCAATGAGTTCCTCTAGGATACCAAATACCAAGATTAATAGTGCCAATTAGATATCGAAAAATGCATTTGACAGTAAGCATATGAGACTCTTTAGGACAAGATTGAAATCTAGCACACAAGCATACACTAAACATAATATCAGGCCTACTAGCAGTCAAATAGAGTAAGGATCCAATCATACCTCGATAAGTCTTGATATCAACTTCCTTACCTTTCTCATCTTTGTCCAGCTTGATGGTAGTGCTCATAGGAGTGCTTTTTGCCGTTCCATTTTCATAGCCAAATCTTTTGAGTAGATCTTTCACGTACTTGGCTTGGTTTATGAAAATTCCTTCCTCGTTTTGTTTGATTTGAAGACCAAGGAAGTACTTCAACTCTCCCATCATACTCATCTCAAACTCTTGGCTCATACATGATGAAAAATCTTTACACAACAACTCATTAGTAGAACCAAAGATAATATCATCAACATATATTTGAACAATAAGTATGT
Source organism: Citrus medica (assembly GCA_002013955.2). Taxonomy (NCBI): domain Eukaryota; kingdom Viridiplantae; phylum Streptophyta; class Magnoliopsida; order Sapindales; family Rutaceae; genus Citrus; species Citrus medica. Next base: position 293,299 of record MKYO02016010.1, read on the forward strand.
CTTGGTTCTTATGCTTAACAAAAAGAGTTGTGTCCGCTTTTCCCATTGAAAAATCGTTATCCAACAAGAAATTTTTAAGCCTATCATACCAAGCTCTAGGTGCTTGTTTTAAACCATACAAAGCCTTGGATAACTTATACACATGATCTGGAAATTTTTCATTTTCAAAACCAGGAGGTTGTTTCACATAAACTTCCTCCATAATGTATCCATTTAAGAAAGCACTCTTGACATCCATTTGATACAAAATAAAATCCTTATGACATGCATATGCTAACAACATCCTAATGGATTCTAATCTTGCTACAGGTGCAAAAGTTTCATCAAAATCAATTCCTTCTTCTTGGTTGTAACCTTGAGCCACTAATCTAGCTTTATTTCTTACAACCACACCGGATTCATCCATTTTGTTTCTAAATACCCATTTAGTACCTATAATGGATTGATGTTCCGGATTAGGAACTAACTCCCACACATTATTTCTCTCAAATTGATTCAACTCCTCTTGCATTGCCATAATCCAAGATTCATCATTTTCCGCATCCGCAAAGGATTTTGGCTCAATTTGAGAAATAAATGCAGCATGCTCACATGTGTTTCTAAGAGATGATCTAGTGGTAACACCTCGTGAGGGATCTCCTAAAATTACATCCTTAGGATGAGAGGACACATACCTCCACTCCTTGGGGAGTGTTTGTGAAGTACCTTCATTTTGCTCTGCATTTGTTTCTTCATGATGTTCCTCTTGAATTCCAGGTGGTGTGTCTTCTTGGTTGCCATTTGATGCTTCTTCTTGTTGTTCTTCTTCTGCATTATCATCAACAACAACTTTCTCCGTAGAGGAGGGGTTAGACTCATCAAATGTAACATGCATAGATTCTTCCACAACTAAAGTTCTTTTATTATAAACTCTATAAGCTTTGCTTGAATTTGAATAACCAAGAAAGATACCAACATCAGATTTTGGATCAAATTTACCAAGATTATCTTTTGTATTCAAAACAAAACATTTGCATCCAAAAACTTTAAAATAACTAATGTTGGGTTTTCTATCTTTCCAAAGCTCATATGGAGTTTTATTAAGATTAGGTCTAATCAACACCCGATTTAAAACATAACAAGCGGTGTTGACGGCTTCGGCCCAAAAATACTTAGGCAAAGAATTTTCATTCAACATGGTCCTAACCATTTCTTGAATAGACCTATTCTTTCTCTCTACTACTCCATTTTGTTGTGGAGTCATAGGTGATGAAAATTGATGTTCAATGCCAAAGTCATTACAAAAATTTTCAAATGCATGATTTTCAAATTCTCCACCATCATCACTTCTAATACAAGTAATAGAATAACATTTGTCATTTTGAACCTTTTTATAGAAAATTCGAAATGCATCAATGACATCATCATTATTAGCTAAGAACAATACTCATGTGTATCTAGAATAATCATCCACAATTACAAATGCATAAAATTTGCCATTTAAACTAGCATATCTAGAAGGTCCAAATAAATATATATGAAGCAATTGAAGTGATTTTGAAGTGGAGACATGATTCTTGCTTTTGAAGGAAGTTTTGATTTGTTTTCCAAATTGGCATGCTTCACAAGTTCTATCTTTTTGAAAATTGATTTTTGGAAGACCTTTTACTAAATCATTTTTCATAATTTTTGAAATCAAATCCATGCTTGCATGACCTAATCTTCTATGCCATAACCAACCATCATCATGCAATGCGGAGAGACATTTCTCATTTGTTGATGCACAATCTATATTAATGGTATAGACATTAACACATCTATTTCCTACAAACAAGACTTTCCCATCACATGCATTCTCAATAACACATTTTGATTCATCAAAGATAACTCTATATCCTTTATCACATAATTGACTAATACTAAGCAAATTGTGTTTCAAGTTTTCAACCAAACACACATTTTCAATGAGAGTAGAGGATACATTACCGACATTTCCAATCCCAATGATTTTTCCTTTTGAATTATCCCCAAACGAAACATCTCCACCATTTTCGATCTTGGTAAAGCTTGAAAACCAAGAATAATTCCCTGTCATGTGTCTTGAACAGCCACTGTCCAAGTACCACTTATTCTTCTTCTTCTTTGAGCCCTGTAGAGAAAATCTCAAGCTTTAGGTACCCAAACCTTTTTGGGTCCTTGAGAGTTAGCAATGGTTCCTTTCGGAACCCAAACACATTTCATACCATAATATGCATTTCTCTTCACTGCACATCTATTTTTCATATGGCCATCTTGATTGCAATAATGACATACAATTTTATTGTTAATAGATGTATTCTTCACAAAATAACTCTTGTAAAATTTTTGTTTCAAATTCGGTTTATAACCTATGCCACTTTTGTCAAATACACATTTTTGTGAGTTTAGCAAATTGTCCAACATCTTTTGCCCATTTGTAAATTTTAGCACAATTTCATTTAATTCATTACTCTTCTTTCTAAGCATTTCATTCTCATTTTTCAAGTCATTCATGTGTGACTCTAAGTGCTCATGTGAAGTGCTAGAGTTCTCAAATAATGCAATACTATCATGTAATGTTTTGTTTTCTAATTCTAGGCATGTAATCTTTGCACTAAATGAATCATTTTCATTCTTAAGCTCTATCATCTTCTTTTTAAGACTTATATTCTTTTTACCAATCTTCATTAGCTCATCATGCAAATCATTAAAAGCATCATGCAATTCATCATATGTAGGAAGAACACTTACCTCATCAAGTTCATCACATGATTCTTCCCCAATGGCCATGAGAGCTAAGTTTGTCATTTCTTGTTGCTCATCATCGTCACTTGTTTCCTCATCGCTATCATCCCATATGGCCACTATAGCTTTCTTCTTGAGTTTGTCGAGAAGAGAACATTCCGGTCATATGTGTCCGGGCTTCTTGCATTCATAACAAGTGATTGGCTCCTTCTTCTCTTTCTTATTCTTGTAGCTTCTGAACTTCCTCGGCTCATTATTCTTTTTGTAAAATTTTCTGAATCTTCTAGCCAACATGGCCAGCTCCTCATCATCCATTTCGCTTTCCTCATCACTCTCACGTTTTGAATCCTTAAGAGCAATGTTCTTCTTTTTTTCCTCATGTCCATTTTCGGCTGCCAAATCTTCTTCATATGAAATGAGAGAGCCAATTAAATCATCAATAGGTAATACATTTAAATCATTGGCTTCCTCAATGGCAGTCCTTTTTGGTCTCCATTCCTTAGGTAGAGACCTAATAATTTTCTTGACTTTTTCGCTATATGAAAAAGTCTTTCCTAGGGCTCCTAGAGTGGTCACTATGTCCGTGAATCTAGTATACATAGAGTACACATTTTCATTTTGTTCCATTTGGAACAATTCATATTGTCGAGTGTACCTACTTATTTTAGATTCTTTCACTTGGTTCGTGCCTTCATAGACAACCTCAAGTTTGTGCCAAATTTCATCAGCACTTTCGCAACTAGACACTTTATGAAACTCTTTCTTATCTAGTGCACAAAACAAGGCATTCATGGCCTTGGAATTTAGAGAAGCTTTTCTCTTTTCAAATTCATTCCAAGCCCGTGAAGGTTTTGGAATATCTTCTCCTACTTCATTTTTAGTCAAAGTCATGAAAGGACCATCATTAACGATTTCCCAAATCTCATAATCTAAGGCTTGCAAGTAAATTCTCATCCTAGTTTTCCAATATGGGTAATCGTTTCCATCAAAGTAAGGTGGTCTAGTGGTGGACTGCCCTTCCCTAAATGTGGAATCATTTTGAGTTGCCATTGATCTTTAGCTCTAGATGGTTAAATCTAAATAAGAGCACCTCGCTCTGATACCAATTGAAATACAAATGTGCAACTCAAGAGGGGGGGTGAATTGTATTTTTAAAATCTATCCTAACAAATCCACACAACAAGCAATCTAATGTCTTAACAATAATTGAAAACAATAAGTTCAATAATAGCACAATAATTAAAGAGTAAGGGAGAAGAGAAACAAACACACGAATTTTTACGTGGTTCGGCAATCCCCGCCTACGTCCACGCCTCCAAGCGATCCAAGCTCGAGGATTTCACTATCCAAGCCTTTCCAAGGCTTCAACGATTACAATTGACTTCGAGGTGTCAATAAACCTTTACAACAAAGAGATTATCTCCCAATCTCTTCACTCAAGTGTCTCACACACTCAAACTCTTACAAATGAATTGAAGAAATGAAAGTTACAATGAAACTCACTCAATGAGTAGATATTCAAAGATGAAGAACAATGAATGATTCAATAATTTGTGTTTTGCAAGTTGAAGGCTCAAGATATCACGTGTGCTTTTTGTTTTTGCTTGTTGGAGAGATTGAAAATGAGTTGAATTTGAGTTCTTATAGTTTGAGCTCAAAAACTAGTCGTTATGCACATTTTGGTCGTAACCGAATTACCGGTTATGGACATCCGGAATTCCGCTTAATGTTACCGTTACAGCCACAATTTTAAATTTCTGAACATCTGGATTGTCGCTTTGTCACATCCGGATTTCCGCTTATGCTCAGTAGCTTACTGCCCAACAACTGGATTTCCGTTTGTCAGGATCCAGATTTTCGCTTGCTATAGTAACTGCTACAGTGAATATTTTTCTAAATTTACAGTTTGACCAAAAAACTTTATAAAACTATAGTGTGGCCCAAAACGTTATGAAAGTTTACAAAAAGGTCCAATTTCAGAATTTTAGAATAATGCTTTGTCAATCCCACAACTTTCTGAAATTATGACTATGCCCAAACTTTGTGAAATTATAAAATGGCCCAAAAATATTTAAATAGTTTCAAATAGGTCCAAATCCGAAATTTAAAAACACTATCAAAGATTTTAAAAATACTTTCATTTTAGTCCAAAATACTTTAATTTCATAACATCATTTTCTTATTATAAAAGCACAATTCATAAATCTTTACTTAATAAATATATGTGGTTTGTTATCATCAAAATCAATATTTATAGCTATATAGGCTAACAATTTGGTCCCACCAAAATCCATTTAAGACAATAAATATACATTATTTTGTACAGATTAATATGACATCAAATGGTTGATTTGACTATGTCTGAGGTATGTATGTTTTAACAATTTTTATGTAATATATTTTTTAATTTTAAAAATTAATTTAAGGGTCAAGTTTGGACTTTTGGTAGGCTTTAAACCGAATGTCATTAGATCTTGATTCCTTGAACTCTACCTCAATCCTTGGACCCTTCAAATTTTGGCCAAATTTCTAAAAATTAGGGTTAGGTCAATTAGGCCAAAATCTATATCTGGCCTTTTTACCATCCTTAATAATCACATATCATTCTTAGCGAGTTTACACTTTTTTAAAATCAAAACGATGTATATTAACTAGCTTTTTATCTAGAATATAAAACCTTCACTAATGAAATCACTTTTTTAATCATAATTTTGAGTCGTGTTTACGAGCAATTAATAAAACACTCCCATGCTTAAGTAGTGTTTTAACCTTTAGTTGTATGAGAGAAAATTAGGAGAGAAAGCAAATATATTCATATATTTAATTGTTGTGAATACATGAAATGATGTACCTAGCTTCAAACTCTTTGAACATTGTATATTGTCAAATTATTTTACGAGAAGCATGTTTTATGTATTAGCACTTTTATATATAATGGTCTCTTGATCCTTTGAATAGGCAGAATATTTTGCATTGAAACAAATGATCATATAATAATGCCTATCACGCATGGGGATTATAACTAACTAGATTCAGGAAGTGCATAATAAGTTTGGTTGACTAAGGCGTAGTCAGAAAGTCGAATCCACAAGGCAAAATTTTTACCGATATAAAATCTAAAGAATAGATGATGCCCATATGTTGTATTTGAGTTTTAGCTAGAGATGGCTAATGGGGTGGGTGGGCAACAAGTGGTATGGCATGAGCACGACACACATCCATACAACATGGCATGGTAAGGTATTAGAATGTTTTGGTGGGGCAAGCGGGATGGCATGGCACGCACACAGGTTGGGTGGGGTTAAGAAATTTAAGCAGGTGAGCCTTAAAAGCACAACATAATTAAAGATGGAGTAAAGCACGACACGTGAAAAGACCCGCGATAAATATATTTTACTTTTAATTGAAAGTAAACTTAAACTTTTATGATTCTACAAATATCTAAAAATGGACTCTTTTATTATATTTTATTAGCTTAAGTTTTTTATATTCATTTAATTATTAGTCTAATAATATTATGTTTATAATATATTAAATGAATAGATGATACCATGATTTTAATAAATAACACTTAAAAACTGATGATTTTATAAAATATATGTATTAATGTTATTATGAACTATGATCTATGACTTTGTGTAAGTTCAATAAATAATTAAGGTAACTCTAAATAAAAATTTATTACTATTATTGTTGTTAAGTATTAAAACAGAATTCTAATATTGTAAGGTATAACTTAATAGTTACTGAAATACTAACTAGGCAACCCAAGAGGGGGGTGAATTGTGTTTTTAAAAATTAAGCTAAGCAAACCACACAACAATCCAATCTAATGCCTTAATAAATTCGAAAACAATAAATTCAATGAAAGCACAATAATAAATGAGCAAGGGAAGAGAAAGCAAACTCAAGGATTTTTACGTGGTTCGGCAATCCCTGCTTACGTCCATACCTCCAAGCACACCGGGCTTGAGGATTTCACTATCCGAGTCTTTCCAAGGCTTCAATCGTTTACAATTGACTTCAAGGTGTCAATGAACCTTTACAACAAGAGATTATCTCTCCAATCTCTTCACCCCAAGTGTTTCTCACACTTGTACACTTACAATTTGATGAGAAATGAAAATTACATCAATGAAACTCTCTTTAAGAGTGGATATACAAATTGAAGAACAAAGATGATTTAATGAATGATGATTCACGAAGTTGAAGCTCAATATATGTTGTGTGCACTTGTTCTTGCTTGCTTGGATCCCAAAAATGAATTGGTTTTGAGTTTATATAGTTTGAACTCAAAAACTAGCCGTTATGCACATTCTGCACACTGTCGGATCGCCGTTAACTAGATGTCGGATCGCCGTTTGACTGGTCAATATGACCGTTGGGCTGATTTTTCAAATTGTCGGATCGCCGTTATCTATATGTCGGATCGCCGTTAGTGTCCAGAGACTAATCTTTAATTCTGCTTGTTGTCGGCGAGCCGTTAACAAGAAGTCGGATCGCCGTTAGTTTCCAGAGGCTGATCTTCAATTCTGCTCGATGTCGGCGAGCCGTTAACCAAATGTCGGATCGCCGTTTTCTACAGTGACTGCTACAGTGACTGCTATAGTAACTGTTTTGTAAAATAACAGTTTGACCCTCAAACTTTATATAACTGAATTATGGCCCAAAATGTTATAAAAGTGTGCAAATAGGTCCAATTTCAGAACTTTAAATAATGCTTTGTCAAACCCAAAACTTTATGAAATTATGACTTCGCCTAAACTTTGTGAAATTATAGAATGGCCCAAAAACATTTAAATAGTTTCAAATAGGTCCAAATCCGAAATTTCAAGCAATACTTATTTATTTCAAAGTTTTCAAAATTCTTTCAATTAAACCATAAACTTTGAAAAACAACCAATTTCATAAAATCATTTTTCCATTAAATATGAAACATTTATAATGTGAAAATAATGATTTATTTAAAAAGAATAAAAACAATTTGAGCTTAAAAGATTAATCATTCTTAATGTTGTTTGTTATCATCAAAATCAATATTATGGAAACATATATGTTAACAATCTCCCCCTTTTTGATGATGACAAACATTTCATGTATTTAAAGAATGATTCCACAAATTGCTCCCCCTAAATATAATATTCTCTTACAATTTGCCAATTAGCTAAATTAACAAATTTAAATATATGAATTTTTCTCCCCCTTCATCATAAAAAAGAAAACTTAATTGGCAAAGAAAAATAGTAGTAAATTTTTATAAATTTAAAAAACATGTATTCTTCTCCTCCTTCATCATAAAAAAAGAAAACTAAAAGGAAAAGAATAAGAGTAGTAAATTTATTACTCATGTTTGTCCGAGTATAAATTTCAACACATTCTCCCCCTAACAACAAGCATTACCTCAAATACAAGTTTAATAATATTACTCCCAAATTATTATAAATCATGATACAAGCCGACTCCATACACAAATCATCACACCAAAATATCATGAACCATTATTCCATTAATTACCAAATTAACAACTCATAACATAAAATTATCATATAAAACAACTATGTAATCAAATTATCATTATCTCAAAATCATCAAAATCATCATCATAACCAAATATCAATCATTAAAAGAATACTCAAAGTGCATATTATTCTCCTCCTTTTAACAATATCGAAATGATATATTACTTTGTCTCCCCCTTTGGGCAATAAAAAAAGTTCAAAATGCATATTATCTAAAATCATATTATATGCTTCCCCTAAATATATAGGCAATTTAAAAATTTAACCAAAATGATTTTATCAAAAAACATATCATATTTGTCTCCCCCTATCAATCATTAAAACCTCAAATCAAGCTCATTAGTTCAAAATTATCCAAAACATAAGTAAAGAACATAACATATAACTATAGCAAATCCATATAATTCAAAACATACATATAATCCAAAATCATAGCAAACATCCATATAATCCAAATGCAAAATAAAAGAAAAATAAAATAGTAAATGTTGGTGCGTTCAAATACAAGTATAAAGGATTTGAAGTGAAAAATGATGAGATTGATGGATTTTAGAAAGATACTGTGTGAGAGAGGAAGCGGTTTTTAGTGAGAGAGGTAACCGATTGACTGAATGAAGGAGAAGAGGATGAACAAAATATGAATGCCCGAATCTGGCTTACCGGATTTCACTAACCGGTTAGCCGGTTAGTGGACAGAAAGAAGAAAACTGTAATCGGCTTACCGATTTTCCTAACCGGTTGTCCGGTTTTGAGGAAGAAAAGGAGCTATCTAGATCCGGCTTTCTGGATGTCATAACCGACTAACCGATTGTTGTCCAGAAATGAAACTCTCTCAAACGGCTTATCGATTTTCTCAATCCGGTTATCCAAAATTCAACCCGAGAGCAACCAAAGCCAATTTGGTTTACCGGTTGCCAATATCTAGCTGACCGGTTGTGCTCCAGTAAGCACCAAAATGAATTTGGCTTACCGGTTTTAAATGTCCGGTTATCCGGATTTAATCCAGAGAATAATCAATAAAAGAAACAATTTTCTGGTTGATAGGAAGCAGTATACTGGTTAATAGTTGGAAATCATTTTAACTCTTATTGAATTTTGATAAGCTCTTAAACTTGTATTGTACACCATTTTTTTTAGCTTAAAAATTGATCAATTTTAAAAATCATTTAACTTTTCAATAAGCCAATTAATGCATGAGACATAAATGTATACAAGACTAAACATATGAAATCGTATCAAATAATGATGTCAATTTTATAAATGAATGATGATACAACACAATTAATGGCATATGAATTCACACATATATAAGAGATGGACAATGATGATAAACAATTAAGAAGATGAAATCAAAGACCATACAATCATCAAAATCAAATAAAGACATCATGATAAATCACTCAATGTTATACACAATGATAATTCCATCATATAAACATACAAGCATATTTTCTCAAATTCATTTATCATGATTTATTCAACAAAATTAATATGGTAAGAATTGTTACCAAAACAATTAAATCATCTTGCCTCATCTTTTTCTCCTAGATCATACTCAAGTGATTATCCTCACAAGCTTTCATCAAGGAATTTCTCCACCATTCCTTGATTGTGGTACCTACAAAGAAAACATTCACATTGTGCCCTTTGGTACCCAAATACTCTTGAGTCCTTGAGTGTTAGCAATGGTTCCTTTTGGAACCCAAACATATTTTACTCCATAATATACTTTTCTTTTAATAGGACAACCAAGCTTCATGTGACCGTTTTGATTACAATAATGACATACAACTTGATTGTTAATATATGTACTCTTCACAAAGTAGTTCTTATAATACTTTTGTTTCAAATTTGGCTTATAACCAAGTCCTCCTTTATCAAACACACATTTTTTTTTAATTAATCAACTTATCCAACATCTTTTGTCCACTTGTAAATTTTAAAACAATCTCATTTAATTCATTACTCTTCTTCTTAAGCATTTCATTTTCCTTTTTCAAGTCATTTATGTGATATTCTATATGCTCATATGAAGTGCTAGGTTTCTCATTTGATAATGCAACTCTATTATGCAATGTTTTATTCTCTAATTCTAGGCATGTAATCTTTGCACATAGAGATTCATTTTCATTTTTGAGCTCTACCATTGTTTTTTAAGACATGCATTCTTTTTACCAATTTTCATCCACTCATCATGCAATTCTTTAAAAACATCATGTAATTAATCATAAGTAGGAAGATCATTTACCTCATCAAGTTCATCATCTGATTCATCTCCAATTGTCATAAGAGCTAGATTTGTCATTTATTGATGCTCTTCATCATCACTTGTTTCCTCATCGCTATCATCCCATGTGGCTACCATTGCTTTCTTCTTGAGCTTGTTGAGAAGAGGGCATTCCGATCTTATATGGCCAGGTTTCTTGCACTCATAACATTTGATTACTTCCTTCTTCTCCCTTCCGTTCTTGAGGTTTTTAAATTTTCTTCGCTCACTAGATTTCTTAAAAACTTTTCTGAACTTCCTAGCCAGTATATCCATCTCCTCCTCATCCAGCTCACTTTCCTCATCACTCTCATATTTCGAGGCTTTGAGAGCAATGCTTTTCTTCTTCTCCTCATTGCCTTTTTCGGTTGCCAAGTCTTCCTCATAAGAAATAAGAGAACCAATTAAATCATCAATAGGTAAGATATTTAAATCTTTGGCTTTCCTCAATGACAGTTCTTTTTGGTCTCTATTCCTTAGGTAGCGACCTAATAATTTTCTTAACTTTCTCGCTATTTGAAAAAGTCTTTCCTAGGGCTCTTAGAGTGTTCACTATGTCTGTAAATCTAGTATACATAAAATATACACTCTCATTTTATTCCATTTGGAACAATTTATATTGCCGAGTGTACCTACCAATTTTAGACTCTTTCACTTGATTCGTGCCTTCATAAATAACTTCAAGTTTGTGCCAAATTTCATTAGCACTCTCACAATTAGATACTCTATGAAATTCTTTCTTATCTAGTGCACAAAATAAAGCATTCATAGCTTTGGAATTTAGAGTAGCTTTTCTCTTTTCCAATTCATTCCATTCCCGTGAAGGTTTTGGAATATCTTCCCCGACTTTATTTTTAGTCAAAGGCATAAAAGGACCATCACAAACAACTTCCCAGATTTCATAATCTAGTGCTTGTAAATAAATTCTCATCCTAATTTTCCAATACGGGTAATCATTTCCGTCAAAGAACAGTGGTCTAATTGTGGACTGTCCTTCCCTAAATGTTGAGTCATATTGGGTTGCCATTAATCTTTAGCTCTAGACTGTTAATTCTAAACAAGAGCACCTCGCTCTGATACCAAATGAAATACTAACTAGGCAACCCAAAAGGGGGGTGAATTGGGTTTTTAAAAATTAAGCTAAGCAAACCACACAACAATCCAATATAATACTTTAACAAATTCGAAAACAATAAATTTAATAAAAGCACAATAATAAATGAGCAATGGAAGAGAAAGTAAACTTAAGGATTTTTACGTGGTTCAGCAATCCCCGCCTACGTCCATGCCTCCAAGCACACTGGACTTGAGGATTTCACTATCCGAGCCTTTCCAAGGCTTCAATCGTTTACAATTGACTTCAAGGTGTCAATGAACCTTTACAACAAGAGATTATCTCTCCAATCTCTTCACCCCAAGTGTTTCTCACACTTGTACACTCACAATTTGATGAGAAATGAAAATTAAATCAATGGAACTCTCTTTAAGAGTGGATATACAAATTGAAGAACAAAAATGATTTAATAAATGATGATTTACGAAATTGAAGCTCAATATATATTGTGTGAACTTGTTTTTGCTTGCCGAGATTACAAAAAATGAATTGGTTTTGAGTTTATATAGTTTGAGCTCAAAAACTAGTCGTTATGCACATTTTGGTCATAACCGGCTTACCGTTTATGGACATCCAGTTAGCCGCTTAATGTTACCATTACAGCCACAATTTTGAATTTCTGAACATCTGGTATGCCGCTTGTGAAATCTGGTTAGCCGTTTAAGCTCCAGAAACATTCTGCCTGAATCCGGTCTACCGTTTGTCAGGGTCCGGTTAGCCGCTTGCTACAGTAACTGCTACAGTAAAATATTTTCTAAATTTATAGTTTGACCAAAAACTTTATAAAACTGTATTATGACCCAAAACGTTATGAAATCTTTCAAATAGGTCCATTTTCAGAATTTCTCAATAATGCTTTGTCAATCCCAAACTTTTTAAAATTATGATTTCACCCAAACTATGTGAAATTATAAAATGACCCAAAATATTTAAATAGTTTCAAATAGATCCAAATTCGAAATTTTAAAAACAATATCAAAGGTTTTAAAATACTTTCGTTTTAGTCCAAAACACTTTATTTCCATAACATCATTTTTCCATTAAATATGAAACCTTTATAATGTGAAAATAATGATTTATTTAAAAAGAAAATAATTTGACCTTAAAAGATTAATCATTCTTAATCTTGTTTGTTATCATCAAAATCAATATTATGGAAACATATATGTTAACAGTTACTATTACATTCACTGACTATTATTAGTTTATTGTAATTGAATATGTACTTGAGTTTTAAACTTTTAATTCTATTAAATTTGATTAAAGGCACATGGACCCAAAAAAAGTACATGAGATTGAAAAATTACACCAATAGCTTGACATACCCTCTTTAAAAATTAAAAACAAAAGTTTGTCGTGCCTTTTTCATAGACACGGCCCGTGACATGGCACATTTGCAAGGCTAGGTCTAAGAAAAAAAAAGAAAAAAGAAAAAAAAGAAATTAAGCACAACACGGTACGACATGGAAACAAATGGTGGGCACAATACAGTATGAGTATAAGCCAATATAGATCTCCTTACGGGCATGACCCATTGACCATCTCTAGTTTTATGTAGAAATCAAGGCTTTAACCTTTGAGAGAAAAGGTAAAATGTCTAAATCATCAAAAGCTAAATATAATTTTAGATAGTTATTTTGTTTTGTTTTTAATAAAAGTTTATGGATTCCAATTCCATTGGACATTTGCTTAATGGATTCTATTCAATTGGGGGCGTCTATTCTTTAATTTATATTTTACAATTGGGCTAAAACTTATAAATAGATGATATATTTTTGAAAGAATTTGAACTTAAATTAATGAAATAATTAATCCAACAAGCGCAAGTTTGTAATTTCAACTGTACAGGATAAAACATATATTTTAAAACTTTTAGGACATGTGAGAGCAGTTGCCTCAATGGCAGCAAGTCCCTTAGTGTCTCCACCGTTGCTTAGCTTCAATTTTTCTTATTAAATTTACATGAGTTCAGATTAGAAAAGGATCCAAATTTTAAGCTTGCATGTAAATTTAGTATTATTTTTTTGTTGTATCTCATATTGGTAGTAAAAGGGATTCACCTTTACTAATAGACTAGTGTAAAAAAAAAAAAAAAAGGGATTGGCTCACCGTTTTAATCCCCACCCCATTCGGGATATCCTCTAACTATCTCTAAAAATGAATTTTTAGATATGAGTGGGTTTGTGATTGTTTCTAATTTGGGGTGAGGACAGTAATCCCTGCTCCAAACCCACCTCATTGCCATTCTTACTAGTTTTTTTTGGTTGGATATTGACATATAATAGACTAGTATTTTTAGTTTGATATATAACTAGACATCCTAGGTCCAACTCTCCAAAACTTTTGATCAGATTGCTAATAGTCCAAATCATCAGGTCTTACCATAAATTCTCTTTAATATCAACTGGAAATGCTTTTGATCGGCACCGTATATAATATTCCAATTGCTTTCAAAATAATTGAATTGCTGATTCATCAACTTTGAGCAATAGAACAAAATGAATTGTCTTTTCACTACCAACAAATTAAACAAAATAAATACTGAAATGACCGAAATCCAATCCCTGATCAAGAGAAAAACACATTATTTTCGAGAGAAGTGACTTCCTTTTTGTCAATGGTGTAATCCTAATCGGACCAGCCAGGGTCTTATCCTTTCAATGTGCCAATTCCCAACTAAAAATTCTGAAATTTGATGATTGTGAGTTTGTGATATTTAATCACAATAATTCAGTTTGCGCATTGTAGCATATTCTTACTCATCTATCAATAAGTTATCTTCCTTTTCAAAAAAAAAAAAGATCAATAAGTTATCTTCTTTTGAATCTTGCTTTGGTATATAATTGATGACGCTGAGTCAAAATTCAAAATCAAACCGACCCCATTTTCTCCGCACAAAAGCGCATTGGACAGTGAGTAGCCCCAAAGCAATAACCAATCAACCCCATCTGGAAAAAAAACCACAATTTTGCATTGGTGAACCCATGAAAAAGAAAAAAAATGGTAGAAATTTTGCCTCACTTTGGGGTCACCGAGTGCTGTTATTTGCCGCATTAGTCCATATCATTGAATCTAAAGCAGAATGCCATGACAAAAATGGTGACGTGAGTAGATGAGCATTAATTTAATTGTCCATTTTACTCTTTTGACTGAAAAAGCACCTCGGTCTTATTTGTTCAGATGTGTATTATTTGGTTCTAGTGACATGCACGTAAGAAGAAATGGATTCTCTTTTGAAAGCACTCACTTCATGCACCCAGATAAAGAGCAACTTCTTCCCCCCCATTTTCGTTCAATTTGACTGTCCACTTGTCCACAATACTGGCCACTTTGATGAACATTTGGCCCAACTTTCTTTGTGATTCTCCAACGTATTTATTAACATTATTGGTACACTTGGCAAACACTCATTGGTTGAGTAATGAACATCTCATAAGCATGTCGTTTCATTATCAAAGCTTGCGGCCTATTCAAGTCTCTCCGTGTGTTGTAGGAGATTTTCTTCTCATCGGAAGTCGTCGGTAACACATGTTAGGGTGTGTTAAAATATTACTATCTACGTAAAGAGTCCCATGTTTTGAACCATGATTGTAAATGTATTTGGGAGTAAGATGTTCTAATCTTTAAACTGTAATTAATGTGGGGTAAAAGTTATAATTGTAAAGTAGAATTGAGAAAAAATAACTATTGAATTATCAAAACCTAACTATAAAAAAATTACCAAACATTTTAGTAGTTAATTTTGACAGTCTAACTGTCATACATTACTTCGAAACACACCCTGCACTCAAATAAAATAAAAAAGAGAAGACAGATCTTTAAGATTCATTATCTTTAATTTATTAAATTAAGTAATAAAATATTAAAAAATACTAAAAAAAATAAGGTGTGGTTGTATGAGCAACCATGCATGTTAAAACATTAATAAATGCTTCTAAAGTATCTTTATAAACAATAGAAGATACCAGGATAGTGGCGAAAGGGGTTAAGGAAAATGATATGACTTGATTAAGATAAGAAAAAAAAATAAAACTCAAGAAAAAGGTTGAATCACAATTAAAAGCTTGTACTGATCCAGCAAAAGTGGAGAGATCCCGCATGAAAAGTGGTTTTAGTCGGTCAATCTTAGTGGATCAATATAAAGATCATCGATTAGTTTAATCGCAAGAACGTGTCTCTTGCACATAATAATAAGTTTGATACAAAAATTTAGTTTTAATAATTAATTATTCTTAAAGTCATATCAAAGAAAGGACTTCAAAAAAAATGAAAAAGATATTTCATCCCATTGATTACACAAATAAATTTCATAATAGATATTTACATTAGGGGCTTGACTAGCTTACAGAATCTGTAAGCTACAGACTGCAACATAGATGTGTATAAGAGACAGGCACATAATAATAAGTTTGATACAAAAATTTAGTTTTAATAATTAATTATTCTTAAAGTCATATTAAAGAAAGGACTTCAAAAAAAAATGAAAAAGATATTTCATCCCATTGATTACACAAATAAATTTCATAATAGATATTTACATTAGGGGCTTGACTAGCTTACAGAATCTGTAAGCTACAGACTGCAACATAGATGTGTATAAGAGACAGGCACATAATAATAAGTTTGATACAAAAATTTAGTTTTAATAATTAATTATTCTTAAAGTCATATTAAAGAAAGGACTTCAAAAAAAAATGAAAAAGATATTTCATCCCATTGATTACACAAATAAATTTCATAATAGATATTTACATTAGGGGCTTGACTAGCTTACAGAATCTGTAAGCTACAGACTGCAACATAGATGTGTATAAGAGACAGGCTACAGACTGCAGCATCAGCCGTTGGATGTGGAGTGAGAAATTAAACAATAGAAGATTGGATGGTGGGTTGACGGGAGATGTTTGTTATAGAATCTGTACCGTAGACAGGTCCTTACATTAGTTTACAAGCAATCCAATGTACTATTATTGAGATCTTATTGTGGTATGAGTGTCATTTTTGTGCTGAAGAATCTAGGGGAAAAATCAGCGCATCGGGATATCTAGAAAGAACGGTGGCAGAGCCAATAAAATTTTCGAAAATATGTTTTGTCTTGCTCGGCAATAAATTATACATTTGTCTTTATTAGATTAATTATTTCATTAATTTAAGTTCATTTAAAAAAAATCATCTATTTATAATTTTTATTTCAATTATAAATTTAAATTAAGCCCAAACACTCAATTAAATAGAATCCATTAGACAAATGCTCAATTGGATGAAATCCATTAAATTCTTTAAAAAAACAAAATAAATATTTAAAATCATATTTTCACTTTTGACAATTTGCTGCCTTTCTCTTAAAAGCTTAAAGTTTTGATTTTTAGCTAAAATTTTGATACACCATAGTAGCATACATACATCCTAGAAGCCTATAATACGAAGTCAATTGTAAATGTATCACGTAAAAATATTGATATATAAATATTATTGTAAATAACGTGGTTGTTTGTATTTAATTTTCTTTTTGCAAGTCATTTTTAAAAAGAGTCAGACTATTAGCACCCCTCTAAAATCTTATTAAAACCCTTTTTTCAATTATAATCATATTTAATGCCAAAAATATCTTCTTCTTTTTTTCTAAATAAGCACTCTTTTTATTTATAAATTTTTTAGTTTCTAATAATTTGCTCAGTCTTTCATTCTTAATATTTGTATTCCTCTCTTCAAACTTCCTTTGTTATTTAATTTCTAAAGAAAAAAAAAACTAAAAGAAAAAAGCAAGAAGAATATTATACTTAGAAAATAATAAATATATTGTGGGTCTAATACAATTCTATCCTACCTATAAATTTTGGATTCAGCAATTAGTTTGAGAATCTTTAAAAAAATTATTTGTAGTGTGATAAAATTTTACTTAATTTATTTTTTCACTGTGTTGTATCTTAATTAAGTTATGTTTAATTACAAGAATTTTGTTTAGTTTAGAGGATTACTTCTTAAATTCAGATTATTTTAATGATAATAATAAAAAAATTTATATTGTGCAAAGAAAATAAGATTGAAGAGAGAAAGAAGGTTACTTCATTAAAGGGAATGAGAGATTTTAAAATAATAATAATATATGTATTTGTATTTGTATTTGTATCTGTATTGAGTATTCTCCTTAGAGATAAAGATGAGAGTGTGATGTGACATAAAATAGGAATGAGTTGTAAAGTAGATTCTTTAGTGATAAGGATCAATAATGTAAACAGTGTGTAATAGTGGTTCCCTTGTGCCTATAAAAGGGAACCTTTGGTTTGAGTCTAGGCATCGAGTCTTGGAGTCTAATATTGTATTTTAAAATCTCTCATTCCCTTTAATGAAGTAACATTCCTTTGTTTTCATAAAACCAAATTGTGGTATCAGAGCCAAATCTCTCAAAAGGAAACCCTTGGGTGTGCAACAATATTATGCTTTGTGGTTGCCGAAATACTTCGGATTCTCCACATCAGAAAGTTGTTGGATACTGACCTACCTGTAAAAATTTTCCATACTAAAACACTACAGAGTGAATTCTGTAAGGTGTGGCGCCCCCTTAAAAGGTTAGGAGAGCCGTGTTTAGGGCTTATCACCCCAAAGAAAACCCTTTGATTTCTTTTAGCCAAGGAAAACCAAAACAGTAACAGATCAACAAACCAACCAATTTCTGACCAAGCATCCACATCGGCCATCAGAGTCCCTACTGACAGCTCACCTTCCATAAACTTCCATTATGAAACTCAAGAGGATGAAAGCAGTGAGAGAGCGGTTCAGTCCTTCAGACTTGATCCGTTAGACCCCTATAGATACTACCATATTAGCCTTACTCTTAACCACCTAAGAGCCATAATCTCCATCAGACAACCTAAGCTTAAAACCATCTATAAGTCCTCTGAAACCACTGTCCAGTCCATCTCCTCTAGCTCGAAAGAAACATACCTTCCCATAATATCTACAAATGAGGTTACAAGGTATAAGTTGCAGGGATACAAGGGATTACACCTTGAAGTAATCTAGATAGGAATACAACCCTTATTCTTAGCTAGAAAAGATATTACATGCTTCATTGTCATCCTAGACACCAGGTGGCAAACTTTCAAAAAGGCCTTGATTATTGCTATAGAAGCAGGACTCAACCAAGGTCATATTGTACTCCAAGTTGAACCAAATTTCACCCTTGACATACACAAGCCATCCCTCACAGATGCCATTAAGGTATTAATTCAGGTCAATGGTTTAACCATGAAAACTGATGAATCTGCCTTGGCAATTCACCACACAATGACCTATAAAGTCCAAACCCATTTGTTCTCTATGATCAGCTCTGGCAAACCGATTACCAAATTTCTAGCTGGTGATGGCAGAGTCTTTCAACCCAGGACTTATAGGAAAAACCAGCTCATTTTTCCACCACAATGGATCAATGAGTATGAGAAGAACAACAGACCTTAACAGATCCATGAGGTTCCTAAGATAAGCAGATTACAATAAGGCAGGGTATCAGTCTCTTTTCCTATAGAGACCAAAACCCTCTACCCATGTGAAAAATGTCAGCTCGAAGGAAAACATCCTTCTTTGTGCACACACATGCCAAGAAGGACAACCTCTTGCAGAATCATGGGTCCAATCAACATGATCACCACTCCAGTCCTTGATAATGAATTCATCAAGGATATTCCTGGAGGTATGTATGCTGCCAAATGGGTAATACAGAAAGCCAACCCAATAGAATTTGGCCCAATTGAAAAGACAGTCAACTAGTCAAACATCAATGCTGTAAAACAAAACCAAGCGCTCGGAGACATTATGGTTACCCAACAGCAAATTCTTGCTGACTTAGCTGTCACCAGAAAACAGCTAAAGAAAACCCGAAAAAAACATAAGATGACCACTCAGCAGTTTTCTCAACTGCATGATAATGCCTCCAGGTCTATCAACATGATTGTTATGACTGGAGCTGCAGATAAAGATGAAATGGAAAGAACAATGGAAAGCTATCACAAGAAGAAAGTATCCAGACACTGGAAGAGCAAACCTACAAAACCATGGCATATTTGGGAAGAGAATGCATCTGCCAACTGTCAGAAAGCATTCTAGAGAAGTTATGATCCTCCTCCTCAATATCTATGGCCTCAAAAAGCTACATGATGGGACGAGGAATCTGATACTGAAGAAGAATCAAGTATCTCCTCTAGGGATACTACAGAAATCCCTCCAATTCCTATTCTTATGCAAATGACAAATCCTACAAATCTATTTTATATGGATACCCGGGCTAGATTCGCAGCATCAACACCAACACAATGTCAAACATCTGATCCTACAAGACAGACCCAAAATCCATCTGGAACAACACAATTTACTGCCCCAGAATTCACTGTAGAAGCAGAAGCATCCTCTAATCCAGCTGACCAAACTGCTGAACGTGCCCCACATATAGACGAAGTATCCCAGGGAGAAGAATGGAAACCAAGGTACAACTAGGGCACTCTACAACTGGCAAGATGTTCTAGAACGTTGATGATATGAAGCCAAAAGAAAGATTGGCTTATTTCGAAAAAAATGGTGGCTTAGTATGAAGGCGAATGCCAGAGAGCCCCTTAGTTGAGCAGAAGATCAGCAGTACTAAGACTGATTGCAGGATTTGTCGGATCATTACAACAATAGTGGGGAAGGAAGCTAACAAGAGATCAAAGACAACACATTCTCAGCCAAGAAGACCCTTGTGGAAGCTTTCTAGAAAATCTATCTTTAGATTTTCTAGGCCAATTCACAAGAGAATAGGAAGTTGCAGAAAAGCAATTTCTCCAAAACAAGTGCTGTGATGTTCGAAAAATGGAAGAATACTACCTGGAGCAGGAAAGGTTGTACTATACATTTGACAGAACATCTCACACCATCCACATGACATTTGTGCTGAATATGCCAGGACCAGTTGCAGAAATGATGAAGGCAAAATTCAAAGCTGATGCAATTGTTGATTTGGCACAACTCAGCCTAGCCCAGCTCTATCAAATGTCAATGAAACTCATCCAGAACCATTGCTAATCCCAGGACTTACGAAAGCACATGAAGCAGATTGAGAAATCCTCTCTGCAAAAATTTTGTAACGAAGAACCAAACAAGTTTGGCTGCCAACATACTGACAAAATGTGCTCCTGAAATCCAGGCAAACGAAGAAAAGAGAAGCAGCCCTGGAAACCCTACAAAGGAAAAAAACACCGCTTCATCAAAAAGCGTCACTAGAAGAAAGGCTCTGGCAGGTGTTTTATCTGCAGGAAGAAAGGTCACTATACTAAACAATGCAAATCCAAGAAGAAACTTCCAGTCAGACTCCTCTAATTAATCCAGCAAGACGATTTCAACGATGAAATGTATACCTGGTCTGCTAGACCACTTGGAGTCGTCTTCACGTTAGACGAGTATCCTGGATCAACTAGCGAGGAAACTGACTCTTCTACCAGTACTGACATCGATTCAGAAGACGCAGACTTTATCATGGCTGTCCATGATCCTTTGCAGATAAGACCCGCTATGCAACCGTCATCTCTTTTCCGGCCACACATCAAGATTATCCTCAATCCATCCGAGGATACTCAAGTAGCACTTACTGCTTTTATTGATACTGGAGCAATGTGCTCGTTCATCCGTGAGGCTTGTGTTCCAAAGAACTTTTATGTCCCTACCAAAGTTTCTTTCGGATCCGCCAGTGGCAAAGACTTCTACAACAAAAAGATTACTCGACCAACAGAGATCCAACCATTTATGATCAGACATGACTTCTTTGCTTTTGATTATTCAGGCAAAGATATCTTGTTGGGACCGACTTTTTAAGTCTGGTAGCCCCTTTTACCTTTTTCCCTGAAGGATTCTTTTATACTATTCGTAATCCTTTGGATGGTACGAGTCATTTTTTCTAAGTTCCTTGGGTTGAAAAACACTCCATTTTTTGGGAGGGTGGACAACTAAAAAATTACCCTATCCATAAATATGAACCCCAGATCAAGGAGCTCTTGGAATGCTGTGCAGAAGTGTCAAACCAGTTCTGGGCTAGAGAACAACATTTCGTGTCTTTACCCTACAAAGATGGATGGATCATGCCTCACCAGACAGCTTCCCATCCAAGCATGCCCCATGACGAAGAACTGTGCAAAATAAAGATCCAAGCCCTTATGGATCTAAAGCTTATTAGGCCCTCTAAGTCTCACTGGGCCAGCCCAGCATTCTATGTCAACAAGCATTCAGAACAGATGCGTGGAAAGAAGCGGTTGGTAATAGACTACAGGAAATTGAATGATTGCTTGCAAGACATAAGATACCCTATTGCACGAAGGACACACCTTTTGAAACGCATAGCTGGAGCAAATGTGTTTTCAAAGTTTGACATGAAGTCAG
The DNA here is from genome assembly GCA_002013955.2 of Citrus medica. Taxonomy (NCBI): domain Eukaryota; kingdom Viridiplantae; phylum Streptophyta; class Magnoliopsida; order Sapindales; family Rutaceae; genus Citrus; species Citrus medica. Next base: position 315,341 of record MKYO02016010.1, read on the forward strand.
GCTTTTGGCAAATTGGAATTAAGGAAGAAGACAGACACAAAACAGCGTTTATGGTCCCCTATGGGCATTATGAGTGGAACGTGATGTCTTTCGGCCTAAAGAATGCACCGTCAGAATTCCAAAACAGAATGGATGGGGTGTACAAATCCATCTCAGGATTCTACCTTATCTACATCGACGATGCACTTATCTTCAACAACAGTGAAGAAGAACATGCTGAACACTTATCTCAATTCAAGGCACTAACCTACAAACATGGGTTAACCCTGTCAGAATTAAAGATAAAGATAGGCCTTGATGAGGTAGACTTTTTGGGACTACATATCAAATAGGGATTCATCATTCCTCAGCCACATAATGTTGAAAAAATATCCCAATTCTCAGACCAGCTGTCAACTAGAAAGCAGATCCAGCAATTCATCGAGATAATCAACTATGCAGCAAACCATGTGCAGAACCTGTCAAAAATGACGAGTCAGATATCAAAGCACTTAAAAAAAGGTGCCCCACAATGGTCGGAAGACGCGACAAAAGCCGTGATAGACTTAAAGCAAAAGTGCCAGTCACTTCTGCCATTAAAGATACCTTACAAGTGACAGCTCATCCTAGAGACAGATGCAAGTGACCATTATTGGGGAGCATTGTTGATAGAGAAATCCGAGGGAAACAGGAAAGTGTGTGCCTATAAATCCGGCCAGTTCAACGACGTCCAAAGCCACTACCCTTCCTCTAAGAAAGAAGTCTTAGCAGTCGTCAAATGGATCAAGAAGTTCCATTTATTTGTCTCACTAACTCCCTTTGTGATTGAAACAGACTATAAATACCTCCAAAGATTACTCAGAAGAAATGAGGGAGAAATCTCAGATCCTCAACTTACAAGGTGGTCTGAATCTCTCTCGAGATTCAAATTCGAGGTACGACACATCAAAGAAGAATCCAACACTGTAGCGGATTTCCTTTCCAGACCAATCACCATGATTAAAAGGAGGAACCTCCTAAAAAGATGGGAAGAAGGCAGCTCTAGTGCTCACGAAACTAGAGCACACTTTCTCAGGGATCTCAATACCTTTATTGCATGGCTTCCTTCAGAAGTTCAGGAAGACATCTTTGAGAAGGTCATCACCTACAAAAGAGATCCAGAAGATCAAACTCTAACATGACGGGTATGGCAGCTCATAGCCATGCAAGAACACGGATCTGCCCATAATAAAAAATGTCAGAAAGCGTTTGATCCTCATCTAAATCCTGACCAGATGCATGAAACGGTCTTTAAGATCGGTTGCACCTTCCACTATGTAATAGATGAGAACTCCAACTGGGGTCATTATGTCATCTGTGACATAACCCCACAAGCCTATTACATAACGTGGTACTGGCTCAACATTTACCCGGTAGCGATATTGTTCGAGCCAAATCTCATTCACACTAGCAGGAGATATGGTAGAGGAAGATGGTTCGACCGAATGTTCGCTCCTATCTTCGAGGATATCCTAATATTAAAGCTTATCAATGGATACCACATCACTCACTCTACTATAGTGATCGTAAAGCTTACGGATACCTGGGGAAGATACAAGCAACCTCTTGTCCAGGTGGTCCAGCATGACCACTCCCATGAAGAAATTGATTCCATGTGGACAGGCTGCTGGAATGCAAGAAGAGCACTGGCAGATGTATATGAAACTGTTCCAATGTACAATACTCATAGTCCAGTGTCCCCATAAGTCTGCAGTACTCCAGATCTCTACTACAGAGAAGAGATCAGGAATCTCAAACTCCATGGCGAAGAAGACGAAGCAGCAGACATGCAGCAAAGGTATAATGACTACCTCACCCGACATGGCAGGCCAAAGGAAGTCACTTATCTAGATACTCCAGATATTGACAGATGGAGGAACGAACTTGAAGAAATGACCCATTGGCTAGACCTCTAGGAATGACCCCAACCAGAACTAAACCCATAGCCAGATAACGTGGAAGCGCCCATCTGGCCAAATATGGAAAAAGACATGGACGCAGCATCCGAAGAACGATGGAACCACAAGTCAGGACGAAGCACGCCAACTAGTGGCAACTCTGGACTGTAGCGGAAGCTCAGTGGACCCTACAGTGGAAGCAATGGTGATAATAATATATGTGTTTGTATTTGTATTTGTATTTGTATCTGTATTGAGTATTCTCCTTAGAGATAAGGATGAGAGTGTGATGTGACATAAAGTATGAATGAGTTGTAAAATAGATTTCTTAGTGATTAGGATCAATAATGTAAATAATGTGTAATAGTGGTTCCCTTGTACCTATAAAAGGGAACCCTTGGTTTGAGTCTAGGCATCGAGTCTTGGAGTCCAATATTGTATTTTAAAATCTCTCATTCCCTTTAATGAAGTAACCTTCCTTTGTTTTCATAAAACCAAATTTTGGTTTTATAAGATTAATGAAATTGTAATATAATAGAGGTTTTATAAGATTAATGAAGATGTGCCAATAATCCAATTCTTTTAGAAATAGAAAGTATTCGCTGAGTTAATTATGGAATCTCAAATCTCTCTCGACGTTGAGAGTTTCTTTTATATATTTAGATCGATTCGAGGTTGTTTGTATTTTATGTTCGAAAAGAATTTTGTCCTCGTGAATTTGATTTTCTACCTACGCCACTAAGGAAGGGATACATCGTCACCCAACACGCATGATCTTGAAGCTAGAAATGATGAATTTTTTTTAATTTGTCACCTAATTAGCTTAATCTAGGGACGCAACAACCTTGAAGGCAGACGATGTTTAATATGGTTTATGTCCGGTTTTCAAGGGTCGATTAGTCAAATAATCAATTACTTAAGAGGAAGGGAATGTGTTGTCCAAACGACGACGTGAGAAGGCATGAGATGATCAAGTGCTGACTAATACGTGACACGCTCCTCACACAATCATCTTGTGCCCTCTTAATGCCACAATCGGCCACTAACCTCAAACCCGTATACATTATTATGTTTCATTTTCGGTCAATTCTTACATTGATGACCTTGATTTTGACAATAATTTAATCCCCTCTCGTTTCTTCAAATTCATAATTTCTTTGAAAGACTAAGTCGTTTCGTTTCTCTCTTCCCTTTTATTAGGAAACTTCAATCAAAGAAGTCTGCATGTGCATTTGAGCAAAATGTGGATGTTGTAAGTGTGTTTTTTCCTCCATTTATAAAATCTCTCTCTCTCTCTCTCACACACACACACATATTTTAAAATTGATATTTTTTAAAAAAAAAATTAAATTCACATTTGATTTAAACTTCTATTAAGTAAAAGGGAAATAATCCTCTAAATCTTTTAAGAATATCAAAAAATGCAAGCACACATCATGAATTTATGATAATACCTTAGAACCACTTTAAGATTTAATTTTTTATCAACTAATTATTATTTTTTTGTTAAACTTATGGTAATTATTTATACTTTCAATATTCTTAAGGTGGCTGTGAGATAAATATTTCTAATTAAAATACACATAAATAATTTTAAATTAAAAAATAAAATTATAATTAATATAATTATACACTATCATTAAAATATTCATCAATTAATATTAGCTGCTTCGTAATTTCACCTTCCCCGCCTCTAATTTTTCCCATTTCTTTTGCACAATTTCCGCAACCTAAACAAGTGGTCTTTTCACACGCGCTTGTCTCTGTCTCTCACTCCACAAAACGACGTAGTAATCACGCTTTTTCCTGCTTTATCGGTTTATCCAAAACTCTCTCCTCACGTGCCCCCTCCACCTTCGCTCTCACTTTAGTACTTGGACCGCCCTTTGCTTACATCAGCATCCCCGTGGCAGCACCTCTCCACGTGGCACCAAGTCAACTATATAAATATTACAAATTGTCATCAGTTTCGCAAGCAAATTAAAATTCAAAAATTCAAAATAATAAAAAAATAAATTTATTTTACAACCACACCAAACAAACACCTCAGCTTCTCTCCCCTCTGCTCTTCGCATCCGAACAAAAACAGAACGGAAAGAAACTTTTTGCACATAACGACAAAATAAAAAAATGACGACGTTGTTGCCGGAACTGCAGCGGAGAGACGCCGTCGTCACAGAATCTGTCGAAACGACGTCGCCGTCGTCTTCGAAGAGCTCGGACCTAGACGAAGAAGAAGACGACGACTCGCCGATTTTGATCTTTTGTTTCTTCCACAAAGCGGTGCGCAATGAGCTCGACGCGCTTCACCAATTGGCCATGAACTTCGCCACTGGTCACCGCGTCGACATTCTGTCGTTGTCCGAACGGTACCGTTTCCTGCACTCCGTTTACAAGCATCACTCCAATGCTGAAGATGAGGTAAGATTTTTTGAAAAGATTTAAAATCACTGTGGCTGTATAAATGTTGTATGATTCTAGTTTGTTTAGTGTAATATATTTTTTGGATATTAATTTTAAATTAATATGTGAGCTGCTTTCTCATTGCATTTAATTTCTTTTTTCTAACCTGAAAGTTTAAAATCATATTTTTAAAATTGCTGAATTTTAAAATATTTAGCTTTGTTATTATATTTTACATTCTTGTTGATACACGCATGTTGCAAAAAAATTGTACTTTGAAAGCTGATAGTGTGTGGCATTTAATTGTGTTTTCATATGTTCTTTCAAAATTTCAGTTTTAGTTAAATTGAATGATAGAACTAATTCTATATTTTTAAATGGATAATTCCAAAAGAAAAATGAAAATTCAGCTATTACTTTTCCACTGCTTTTACTTCATTTTCTTTATAAACTCTGTTGTCTGTCAATTTTCATTTGGGACTTATTTTACGTTCTCCCTTCATAATCTTGTATTTCCTAAATTCATTTTTATTACATTTCCCACCAAAAGAAGAATAAGAAGGAAACAAAAATTTAAGGAGACAAAAGTTTAATGTTTTTATTTTATAATGAAGTGATGTAGTATATCAATACATTTATTTTATTTGAAAATTCCTCTATGTAGTTTTCTTGAAAATGTAGTGATTTATTGTGAATAGCACTGCAAATTTTCCTAATACGATGGTTCCAAACTATGCGGGAAAGTGGGTGGCGAGGGGCATGTTTGTAGTTTTGTTTTTTGTCAAACAAAGGGCATATTCCTCTTGCTTGACTTAGGTCATACCAAAATTTTTGATAGCTAATAATACTCCTATAGGATGGTCACTTTTGGAATTTAGTGGTGCAAACGTCTGTTTCTGCATGATATTTTACATTACCTGAAGGTACATATATGTGCCATTAGGTAACGCATTCCTACTGTTTCACATGCCACCTTTCTTCACTAGGTATATTTGGTTTTCTACCTTTTCAAGTTAATAAATATCGATAGAAAATTAATGACTACGTTATATACATAATGTAATGCTTGCAATCAGCTGTTGAGCATAAATGCGTTTTGTGTACTATTTTTCCAATTGAAACCGTATTTATAAAAATGAAGACTTTTAGTAACTGCCGCTTCTTGTGCTTCTTGAAGTGAATTTAGGAAAGTTCTCTTGAGCTCTTGTTAATGGTGACAATATGGAGCATATGTGCTATATTTCTATCGCTTTTACCCTGTTATCAAGAAGGGATCTTATAGTCAATTGACTTAAATTCTCTTTCCTAATCTGCTGTATCCACCTTTTGGGGTAAAAGAAAACTAATAAATTAGAATTTATGACTGAATGATTTTTCTAAAAAATGCAGGTCATCTTTCCAGCTCTTGATATACGTGTAAAGAATGTGGCAAGAAAATACTCCCTTGAACATGAGGGTGAAAGCAATCTTTTTGATCATCTTTTTCAGCTGCTAAATTCTTATACGCCAAATGATGAATGTTTCCCAAAGGAGTTAGCATCTTGTTCTAGAGCCCTTCAGACATCAATTAACCAGCACATGTCAAAGGAAGAACAGCAGGTACAGCTCCTTCTGGTGACGTTTGCATTGTCTTCTAGGTATTTACAATTTTTTTTCATTAAACTCTTCTTACCATTATAAAGAAGGGCTGCAACAACAAAGAGCATAGAAAATTCACAAATTTTAGTGGGAGGTAAAATATTTCCACAGAAATGTGCTGGGGTTAGATCCTAATCAATAGAAAGGTTGTTTATTTCTTAAATTCTCAAAAAATAATAAATACTATAACTAGTATATCTGTCATTTTTTATTTGGTATTTATGTTGTCATATATATCCCTATTAGAGTTGTTATCTTGTTATCTTATTTAGTTCGTATGGCATGGGCTGAGTGGTCCAGTAATTCGAGTCGACTTTTGTTGTACTCTTGGCTTTCAAATACATACTATCATGCAGATACACATTTTTTTCCTTTCCTTTTTTTTTCCCCTTGCACTCTCTGTCTTAGTGCAGTATTTTGGTTATTTGTCATTGGAATTCTCAAGCTTGTATGGGTGACCCTCAATCAACAATTCTATCATTTTGGGCTCCATCTCACTTGTTTTAGAAAGGCAATGCTATTTTTCCTGCTAATAATGGAAATAAATATATTAAAAAAAGGAATTAATTTTTCCTTCTCCTCCTTGTTCTTTTTCTTCTTCTCTATCCTCTCTATGTCTCTCTCCCGCACTCTTTTTATTTTTTAAAAAAAAAATTCTCCATATGAGAAATTGGATCTTTTATGGGAATATTTGATGTCCCTGGAATCTGTGTTAGTTGACTGGTTACAATTGGTATGTGTAATACTTATGTGAACATTAAACTTTATTTAATTAATGCAAGACGCCACCTAAAATGATCTGGGAGATTCATTGCTATCGTAGCAGTTGTGGTCGAAATCCATCTTCATGTAACTTGTTATTTGAAAATGAAAGTAAAACAAGTTACCAAATAATTTAATTATTTACCCTTTCCTTTTGTTTTGCTGTATTATTATAACAAGAAAAGAAATTTATGTTATTATTAATTAGTTTATATAGTAATTGATTGAAGGAGTGATTCTTGTCATATTTTGATAAAATTAATTTATATGTTTTAGCATGTTTTGTCCAAAGTGTTTGAAGCGCTATTTATTTTGATTATTTGCATTAAAGCAGAAATTAATAAATTTGATCTTCTTTGTTCATGTCAGGTCTTTCCCTTGCTTACACAGCACTTTTCGCTAGAAGAACAAGCATCTCTTGTGTGGCAGTTTTTCTGTAGCATTCCTGTAAATATGATGGCAGAATTCCTTCCGTGGCTTTCGTCCTCTATTTCAACTAATGAATATCAAGATATGCGGAAGTGCTTGAGCAAGATAGTCCCAGAAGAAAAGCTTCTACAGCAGGCAAGATTTGAGTTCGTTCAGAGGATTAAGCTTTTTCTGAATATCTTTTGGTGGCTGCATTTAGCTGATTATATTACTTTGTTTGTTGAAGGTTGTATTCACCTGGATGAAAAGAAGAAATGATGCTGACAAAACAGGAATCTGTGTGGATGATTCTCGGGTCCAATGTCCTTTAGATTCTATTGCCAACAGATTGATTCAACAAATGGATAGAATAAACTGTGCATGTGATTCACCAAAGTCTGGAAAAAGGAAATATTTAGAACCAATTAATGAAGTTTCCAGCATCCATGGGACATATCCTATCGATGAAATACTGCTTTGGCATAATGCTATAAGACAAGAGTTGAACGAGATAGCTGAGGAGTCTAGGAATATACAACTTTCTGGTGATTTCACAAATTTGTTGGCCTTCAATGAACGGTTGCAATTCATTGCTGAAGTTCTCATCTTTCATTGGTAACCCTTTATTTTTATGTTATACAGTTATGGAACATTTTCTTGTTCATATGATTACTCAGTGAGGTTGAGTGACCATAATTTTCAATCTTTGTGTTTATATTTTTCCAAGGGTGTTATTTTTTTTAATTTCTTTTTTTGAAAGATTAATAATCAGTATACAGTAGTTGATATTTCTTCTCTGTTCTTTATCTGGAGCATTTGCCCTTGTTGGTTGCAGTATTGCTGAAGTCAACGTCATATTCCCTGCTGTAGATGGAGCATCCTCTTTTTCTCAGAAGCATGCCGAAGAAGAAAGCCAATTTAATGACTTCAGGCTTTTGATTGAAAGTATTCAAAATGAAGGAGCAATTTCTACATCCGCTGAATTTTATGCAAAGTTGTGCTCCCATGCGGATCAAATAATGGAAACAATTGAGAGGCACTTCCACAAAGTGGAAGTTCAGGTTAGCTTTCTTTGTTTGTATAGGAAATTTTTATCGATTATTATTTGCTGCTGTGAGTTTGCCCTGCAAGTTTCTATGATACTGAATTAATGCTATAAAGTTTAATGAATCCTTTTGGGGCAACCGGTAGTGTGATAGGAAATTACTCAGCTCCTATATTAAAATTTCCTATCAGATTTCATACTAATTGGTACTGTACTATAGTAGAATTTCCTATCAGATTTCTTACTAATGTAATGAAATATATAGGGCCTGCTCTCTCCAATATTTAATTGGTACTGTACTATAATAAATCTCAGGCACCAATATCCTTCTTCCTTGCTTGTATAGGTTCTCCCACTTGCCCGAAACCACTTTAGCTACAAGAGACAGCGGGAAATTTTGTACCAAAGCTTGTGTGAAATGCCATTAAAATTGATTGAGCGTGTCTTGCCATGGCTTATGGGATCATTGACTGAAAATGAAGCTAGAAGTGTCCTAAAAAACATGCAATCTGCAGGTAATATATTCATCCCCTATATTGTAACATGATAGAAGGTAAATTATATCCGAGAAAATTACCATTATGTATACGACTCTAATTTTGAATACCTATTTGATTCAGCTCCAGCAACAGATGCTGCTCTCATCATACTTTTCTCTGGCTGGGGATGCAAGGGCCGCAACCAGAGCCTCTGCTTGTCTCCAAATGCAGTTGGTTGCTGTCCTGTGAAAAGGTTAACAGATATTGAAGAAAAGTTTTCTTGCTCATGCTGTACACGCGTTGCGACATTATGTACTAATGCAGGTCTAATATCTATTCATGGAGACGAAATAACAAGGCCATTCAAAAAAAACATCTCCCTGTCTTGCAAAAATGACAATACCCTTCTCCCCTTAGAATCTGTAACTTCGCATGTAGGATCCTGTAGCGATCAATCTTGTTGTGTCCCAGGTTTAGGCGTAAACAGTAGTAACCTGGGTTGGAGTTCTCATTCTACAGCTAAGTCTCTCCGGTCCTTGTCTTTCAGCTCCTCTGCTCCATCTCTGAATTCGAGTCTGTTTATGTGGGAAACCGATAATAGCTCTTATGATGTTGTATCGGCAGAACGACCAATTGATACAATATTCAAATTTCATAAAGCCATAAGCAAAGACTTGGAGTATCTGGACATGGAATCTGCAAAACTGAGTGATTGTGATGAGACATTCCTTCGACAGTTTATTGGAAGATTCCGTCTTCTATGGGGCTTATACAGAGCTCACAGTAATGCTGAGGATGAAATTGTTTTTCCAGCACTGGAGTCCAAAGAGGCACTTCACAATGTGAGTCACTCATACACATTGGACCATAAGCAGGAGGAAAAACTATTTGAAGATATTTCATGTGTTCTTTCTGAAGTTTCACAACTTCATGAAAGCTTGCTGAATGCCGATTCAGAGAAGGAAGATAAATTTTCAGCGGACTATGGCAGTGATAATAGAAGAAAGTATAATGAGCTAGCTACTAAGCTTCAAGGGATGTGTAAATCCATAAAAGTCACCTTAGATCAGCATATCCTTGGGGAGGAACTTGAGCTGTGGCCATTGTTTGGTAGGCATTTTTCTGTGGAGGAGCAAGACAAAATAGTCGGCCGCATAATTGGAAGCACAGGTGCTGAGGTGCTCCAATCCATGCTACCATGGGTAACTTCTGCACTTACTCAAGATGAGCAGAGCAAACTGATAGACACATGGAAGCATGCAACCAAAAACACAATGTTCAATGAGTGGCTTGACGAATGCTGGAAAGGACCTCATGAATCATCTTTTCAGACTGAAACACCTGATGCTAACATTTCTCATAAAGGTATCTGCTTAGCAAGTTTCCTATTGATTCGAATAGCTGCAGTTTTCTGAATAGATTGTGAACTTACTAAAATTTTTATGCTTAATCTTATATTCCCTGTAGATATTGAGTGCATATTGTGTTGGGTCAAATGGTTTAAATCATTTCAACTTTTGGTTTCTAGATAGTGATCTCCATGAAAGCTTGGACCAAAGTGATTTGATGTTTAAGCCTGGATGGAAAGATATCTTCCGTATGAATCAAAATGAGCTTGAAGCTGAGATCAGAAAGGTTTATCGGGACCCAACTCTTGATCCAAGGAGAAAAGCATATCTAGCTCAAAATCTAATGACAAGGTTGAGTTCAATGACTATTATTCGCTTTTTATGTCTCAATTCAACTGTGTATTTTGTGTTGTGATTTCTTGTTTCTTTTTTATTTTCTTTGTGTTCATAACTTTTATCTACGAGTCCAGAATAATCAACCACTATATGGTTTATTTTAGTCGCTGGATAGCAACTCAGCAGAAATTACCACAACCTACAGCTGGTGAAAGTTCTAAAGGTGAAGAAGGGCTGGACTGCTATGCATCATATCGAGATCCAGAGAAACAAGTGTTTGGGTGTGAGCACTACAAAAGAAACTGTAAAATTCGTGCTGCTTGCTGTGGCAAGTTGTTTACCTGTAGGTTTTGCCATGATAAAGCGAGTGATCACTCAATGGATAGGTAATAATAATCTATGCTCTTTCTTACATTAAAAGTGAGGTTTCACTGTCTGACTTTTGGTTTAGCATTGCAGAAAAGCAACGTCGGAAATGATGTGCATGCGTTGCCTTAAGATTCAGGCTATTGGGCCAAACTGCACGACACCTTCATGCAATGGGCTATCTATGGCGAAGTACTATTGCAACATATGCAAATTTTTTGATGATGAAAGGTACATGAGTTCCAACAGAAAGTTCATCATTCAAATTCCTTGTTCCTAGGTTATGAATGATCAAAGCACACAGAGTAAGGGCAGTTGATATGTTATATTACTTAAACTAAAATTTGTTGTTATGACTGTTAAGAACTATTTATAATTATTATAAATATCGTTAGTGTGAACTAAATTATGGCTACATAATGAGGTTAATAAAGATAATTTGCTGTTTTGTATATTAAAAAATGTGTTATTCTTATGATAATAAGTTTGATCTCATACAATTATCCTTTTCAATAAATTGATTCTGTATTTTTTTATGTTTAAATACAGATCCTTTTCTTGTTCAATAAATGTATGGTCTATGATTTATTTTGCAAATTTTGCTAGATTGCTCTCAATATGAAGAAAATGAATGAGTATTAGTATTTATTAACTTCTTCATGAATTTTAATATTTATAAATTGAGATTGAGGTCGGTTAACTGGGTTAAATTCTATAAAATATTCAGTGTGTAAACATGGAGAATTCCGAATTAATGGTGTGTTTTAGTTTCTTTGAAATTCTTATTTAAAAAAAAAAAAGGATTTTCAGAGGAACTAAAGTTTTGTTGAGTTGTGAAGCTTGCAGAATTTTAAGAAATAAAGTTGGTAGTCAATATGATATGGTCTGTTCATATTGTGCTCGGCATATTTGCCGAATCTTCCTTGCATTTTTGTAGAATAATTTTAACAACAGTTGATTTTAATAGCAACTACTCCTGTTCTGTCTTTAAAAAATTACAAAACAACATTGTAAGCTTCATACTTTGCATTTGTGAATTGTTTTTAGAGTCTAGCCCTGTTTATCCTCATCTTCGAAATGGAAAATAATGTGCTGACTCAGTTGCAAATTCCGTTTTTGTGTTTCAGGACAGTGTATCATTGTCCATTTTGTAATTTATGCCGTGTCGGTGGAGGTCTCGGCGTTGATTTTTTCCATTGTATGACTTGCAATTGTTGCTTGGGATTGAAGTTACTGAATCACAAGTGCTTGGAAAAATGTCTAGAAACGAACTGCCCTATATGCTGTGATTTCTTATTCACATCAAGTGAAACAGTCAGAGCTTTACCCTGTGGCCATTACATGCATTTGGCTTGCTTTCAGGTCTCTATTTTCCTGATAATTGCAATTTCAATTCATTTTCTTTCATGTAATTTTTCTTCTTAAAAGGCATCTCTACTACAGTAGTTTATCGGATTACATTATGATTTGTTAGGCATACACTTGTAGTCACTACACCTGTCCGATTTGCAGCAAATCTTTAGGAGATATGGCAGTAAGAAAACTTTTTCTCATATTTCTTATTTTTGAGGCATACTGTGTAAATGTAATTCAAGCATGACTAAATATATTTCTTTATTGTTTCTAAATCAACTCAGATTTACTTCGGCATGATTGATGCACTGCTGGCTGCGGAAGAACTTCCAGAGGAATATAGAAATCAAGTTCAGGTGCATTTTCCTTCCATCTTCCTGCCTCTCACTCTCTGCTTCAATATTGAAATGCTGTTGCATTTGGTTATTTACTATAACAACTTTATCTCAAGTTGATATGTTTGCATTTCATTTTTTCTTTAGCCAGTATATTTTATGTTTAATCTTGTGGATAAGAAATTTATAAGTAAAAAATTCTGCATCCTTTTACAGCCACTGTCCCACTGCTGTCACCATAGTTTCTTTACAACTGTGATAAATCTAGCACCAAAAGTTCTCCTTCCCCCCACCACAAATCCCCCCCCCCCCCACCCCCACCCCCCCCCCCCCTCACTAATTGATATTGGTAGAAACACAGCGGCTGATCAAACCTCTTCCATTTTCTTTATGCATTGGTCATAGCATTTACATGAAAATTATAATTATACCACATCTGGTAGAAGCAATCCACTGCCCAGGCTATTCCCTTTCTAAGTACTCTAATTTCTGCATTGCATTCCAGGATATACTTTGCAATGATTGCGAGCAGAAGGGTGCCGCACGCTTCCATTGGTTATATCATAAATGTGGATTCTGTGGATCCTACAACACCCGGTTAATCAAGAATGACACAACAGTTTCCAACTCTTCTACATCACACAAATGAGAGTTTTGTCTATAAATATGTATACAAATTTAGCTTGTACATACTAGTAGAGTCAATGCTGTCCTGTGCAGAATAGTTCATACAGAAAGTCCCTATGGGCATACAGTTTCGGTCGAGTTCACCACCCAGAGAGTACAGAGACAAATTGAAAACACAGAGAGCAGCCAAGGCAAAAATGTATAGAATTTCTGGATCTCATCAGCCGAAATCTTAAGCAAAATACAAGTTTATACAAGATTTTGACCCCAGCATCAATCAATTTTTTCAAATGGTCTCAATGCATTAAGTGCAATGTGGCGTGGTCCATATGCGTCCATGCGTGGTAGTTTCCATTTACCTCTTTTTCCTTGCTGCCGAATAAAAAAGATTGCATAATTTGCATAAGTTTGTCTGTTGCATCAGTCGCATATAATGTAAGAGCATGGCATCCTCTAGGTGCTGGGTGTGGCCTCGCTACTTTCAGAAGATAGAATTAACTCGAGTCCCTTTTTGATAAATGCAATTAATCATGGTTACATTTCTATTACATCTTTGTAATAACACCAATATGAGCTTCCAAAATGGAATATATCCATTTAGAGTTGGTGGAATGGACCACCATACCAATAAACAAAAACCAATAATGCTTGCTTCATCAACATTGTAGATTTAGCTGTTCAATTTCTAGTAGTAGCCTACTATTATTGACAGTCCCCACATCTTTACAGTTGTGGTTCATATTACCATCACGAATTAGGTATCTCTACAACTCCAATCTTGTCGGTCGTAAACTCACTGCCATTTCACTAGAGTTAATGAGCATATCTTGTGCAATGACATTTTAGCATCTATTATTACAACAGAACCAAAAGAATTTCAGAAATAGTTTTGGGGTAAATTTTGGAATCCAATGTTGATAGGGCTTGTAGGGTCAACACAACACAATTATTGCTCGAAAAATTACATCGCAATCTACTGCTCCAAAGCAAACTATGTAAAGGCTATGTTATTGCAAAGGATGGTCACAGAAAATATTAATGCAATATGATTTATGTTTAATTTTCAATGTGATTTATATTGAAAAAGGGGGAAAATAAAATATTTACATGAGAAAAGAAACTGATCTCACAAGAAAATCCCATGAATGAAAATGCCTTACTGTTCAAGCAAAGTGAAATTGTACTGCATGCCTGCATTTGTAATAATAGTGTCCAAATTTTTAAACTGAATAAAAGCCAGGCATCATATTAGCCAGGAATAAGCCCTATAATTTCGACATCGCCAGATAATCATAAAATCAATAAAATTCAACTATTTAAAGTTGTTCAAAGTGTAAGGCACGATACCCATAAAATAACCTAATCACAACCATTAGTTAGATTAGATTCTAAAAAAAATAGTACTCATGACTGAAGTACATTTTTATTTGAAGTAATTTTATTTTCACATATTTATTTGGGCGATTTTTATCTTACATAATCTTCTATAGTTGTTTAATGAAAATTCAACCGTTGTAGAAATATAAAATAATAAAATCATGTTATTTCTACAACCGTTAGATGATTTTAATCCAACGACGGTAAAAGAATCGTGTATCTTACATAATCTAAAGCCATGTATTTGAAAACCAATGGGTTTTGAAAACCAATGGGTATTTAGTCTTGTATGAAAATAACTTATGGGCGCATGGCAGATGTCGAACGGATGCTTGAATTGAACAATGATACTAACCCCAATTTTGTATTTGATACACCAGACAGCCAATGAGGGGATAGGGGTGGGGTTAGGGTAGGGTTAGGTTTGGGGTACCCTAAGAAAAGGACATAAGATCAGATTTAGATTAGATTAGGTGGGGGCTTAAAAGCTAATGGAAACAAAAAGACTTGAGAAAAGCACAGTAAAGGGGTTTCAATGTAGATTTGCTTTTCAATCCCACACAGTCCCTCTCCGATTATTAACATTGCCTAACCTCACAATAAGAGACAAAAGTTTACCTCTAAATCGAAGACAAATCTCGTAACGATGGACAACAAATTCAAAAGTTTATGTACTTTGTGTATGTCTATTAGCAAAATAAAGACACACGAAGGGTGCTTTTGAAGAAACCGAAGTCTAAATGACATTCATCATCCATCTAACCAAGAGAAATAAATCAAAAAGACACTCAGTGGAAGGGGACAAAGCCATGAATGAAGGGTAACCTGTCCTTATGTCCCCCAAGCTAGTGACATTTTCATATGCATTGAGACTGCCACATACCCTCTTCCATCTCTTATCTTTTCCATAATCATAACAATAAATATAGCCTCCCATTATTAAAATCCCAAGTCCTTTTCTTTGGCTCGAAAGAATAGACCATAAGGTAAGGGCTTGAATCCACTAATTAAACACAAGATATTGATTGATTGAGATAAAGATGTAAAATTCCAAACACAAGATATTGACTTTGCTACCATTTTATTAATTATTTAAAAAAAATGAAATATTATAAATAAGATTAGATTTTCTTTTTTTAAAATTACAATTTAATTATTAATCTAATGATATTTACAATCAAAAGTCTGTATAAACAACCTAATAAATAAGCTATGTGATGGCACGATACAACCGTCTTGACTCAAAATACAAAAATGAGAGGAAGAGGTATGAACTTATGCACCACTTGACATAAGATTGGAAAATGCATTAAATAAAAGTAAGTACTTAAATCATTTCTTGCTCTTCTTGTCTTTTGAACCACTACTACGCCAGAAGGAGCCCAAACCAAAGAGATTTGCGGTTCCTTTAGAAATGTAAGGAGGAGGCACATTCAATACAGGACTAATCTTGACGCCACCATTCCCATAAATTTTCTTTTTGTGCTGCAACTGATATGGATGACCTGTAGAAGAAGAACTTGATGATGATGCCTGCAGCTTCTGTGACCCTTGCTTATTCTGAAAATCCTTCAGTGAAGATTTTTTATTAGGCGCTGAACCTGTTGAATTGCTCCGTGACAACAGTGATAATGAACATATTAAGCTCTTCTTAGCTTCACAGTTTAGACTGCTACTTCTCTTAAAACCCCACAAAGATTTTGACTGGCGAGGCTTCTCTACCAAATCCTTATTAACCTCCGTTATTTGAAGATTCTTCTTTGAATTCTCATTAGAGGGAGGACGGGGAAGAGGAGGCAATGATACAGTTGGTGGAGCTGCACATTTTTGGACTTGCTTTGAGGTTTCTTGAAATTTAACCGGAAGAATCACACCGTTGGCGAAAAGCTCATCTGCTGAACAAGATTCTAGCTCAGAGGTGCTTGCAATGCTGAATTCAAACTCAGAATTCATGTCCAAGAGCGTGTTGTCTCTTCGAGGGACAACGTCTGCTAGGCCTGGATCATGCGAAAACGAAACTCGCGGCGGACTTGTCTCCGAGCACATCATGATCAAGACTCAAGAATTCAAGAAAGTTGATGTTTAAGGGCTTGAAGCAAATTTCAAGAATGAGATGTGGCTTTAAAGAGCCAAAAAAAAAAAAGGGGTAAAAGAAATTCAATTTCGATGGGCCAAGAAGAACCAAAAGTGAAAGACTTGGAAATTTGACTAAATTTCTCTGACTAAGGAAGTCAGAAAAGGAGAGTTATTAAGAGATTCATTGGTGAGAATTTCTAAGAAAATTTGGTGATCAGAGATGAAATGTCTTCTTCTCTGTCAATGAAGCAGAGGAAGCTTGTCCGTTTTATCCCTAAAGAAGAGACAGTACAAGAATCTTTGAATCAGAAACTGCAGAGATAAGTAACATAAGCCAAGAAACAAAAGTAGATGAAGAAAAAAATATAGAAGCTGGTAAAGGGTACAGCTATATATTAAGAGAAAAATGACTAGAGTTTTTGTGGGGATTTTGGAGATTGCAAAGAAGTTTAGGAAACGAGTTTGTGAGATTGAAATGATAAAAAATGGAGAAAAAGAGGAAGAGAAAGAGAAATAGAAAGAGTTAACTTGGGAATATTTCAAGAGCTAACTTCAATGAGAGGCAAAGAAAATCTGCCCACTAAATCTTGCTTTCTATTTTCTTTTTCTTTTCTTCCGTTGTGAAAATGGTAAAGGAAATTTGAGAAATTGAAAAAGTAGTGATGAGCATAATTTGTGGGAGTTGGGGATTAAGACAAAAATATTCCTGGGGATTTGCTAAAAAAAGATGTGAGCACAGTTGTCTGCAGAATTGGTAAAATATATTGGTGAGGGAATTTTGCTTTGGTTTTAGACAAGTCTAGAAGAGATAAACCTCTCAACAGATAATGGACATTTTCTGGTAACCATCTCAACAACCCGAAAAATCTTTAGCATCTTTTTGGAACAAAAACTAAGGTTGGGCATCAATTCTCCTAATTCTGGTTTGAACAACTCCTCACTCTAATGTGATTGTAATTGATGAACTTTTTAAGGTGGTTGGTAACTTTTCTATTGAGACTTTCGCATTTTTTGATATAAAAAAAATTATGATCTAGGTAAGTCTTCTTTCATCTCATGGCCTCATATGACAACATGTGGGACATTCAATTTTTGCTTTGCATTTATTTTCAAGGCAGGATGAGACTTTTCCTCTTATACATTTTTTATTCGAGTAATGATACAGTCATAAATTTTTGTATAAATTTATCTTGTATAAATTGACGTGACATTAATTCATTAGTTGAATTAAAAAATAAAGTAATATTAATAAATCATATGGTCCAAGAGATATTTAATTCAACTAATTTTATCATGTCACATCAGTTTGTATAAGATAAGTTTGTACAAGAGTTTGTGACTATATCATTACTCTTTTGATTCTCTGTCTCTTCTAAACTTTTTTTTACCTTTTTTTTTATTTTTTCAAAACTCAACATGATGGTTAGTGACCATTAGGTTAAGGGATATTGCAACATGATTTCACATTAAGGATTATCTAAATGTTACTCCTAAGATTATGTTGACAATTATTTTTGTACCAAAAATTATAAATACACATTTTTTAATATAATAAATGGTACATAATTAGGGATGACAATGGATTGGATCTGATCCAAGATCCACGTGATCCAAATCCAATCGGATCGAATTTAGGTTAGTTTAAAATAAATTTGGATCGGATTTGGATATTGATGTATGGATCTAAGACAGATCTGGAGCAGATCTGAATTTATCTTAATATCTAAATCCATATCCATATCCACTCATCTTTTAATTTTATTTTATTTTAAAAGTTTCTTAACAATTGTGGAATTAAAATGATAATAAATTTTATTCATAGTATATTAATAGTATTTACCATACATTTAAACTCTTAAAACTTAAAGGTTAGTTTTGTAAATTTAAAGGTCGGTCAACCCCAAAGCACGTACATGCAATATTCAAATTGCAAGCCAAGTAATACAACTTGGCAATTTATTTTATTATACTGGCCAAATAATTTTTTAGAGATATAGGTATTCATATATCTAGTCAAATCATAATAAAAATAATAAAGGACTAAATATAAATTATATTTAATTTATATGTCATTATCTAATTTTATAGGAATGAAGGTGGGTGTGTCGTTGATATTAGAATGATGAAGGAAACAATAGAATATTAGATTGATTTTACTCGTGCAATTACTTTTAAATGATATTTTATTATCTTATTTGTTGTTTTGGTGTAAAAGTATAAGCTACAATATTTATTATATTTTTGAGAAAAATTATATAATTATTTGTTATCAATACATTTTAGCCTTCAATTTTCATTCTAAAAAATTATTACTTTTTAATTGCTGAGTTTTAGAATTCATGACAGATTTAGAGCAAATTTGGATTTTAATTTTTTTTCGGATTTAGAACAGATATAGATATTTATTTCTTTTTTAGATATGGATATGGAGCGAAAAATATGAATTTATGACGGATTTGGAGCAGATACGGATCTTGATTTTTATTATGGATCTGGATATGGAGCAGAGTAGATCCAACCCATATCTGCCTCATTGCCATCCCTATACATAATTTACTGAGAGTCCATACTAGCTAGCGTGAGTCCTATAGGTAGTCTTTTAACTATTGAAGTTCTGGATTTTGAGATGATTATGTTAATAGTAGCTTATCATCTTCACAAAGCCACAACTTGCTTCCTTAATTCAGATATTATATTATTTAGTCATTTTCTTCAAGTGCTTAATTATTTGAATATAGTGCATAATTAATTCTTTAGGCTAATTCTTATGCTTAAGTTGTTCTAAACCCTAAGCATAAGACTAACCAATAAATTAATTCAGCACATAATCAAACTTTTTCATTTGTCAAAATAAGTTTGTAATACTTTATGGTTTTTTTATAGTATTTATCCATCGGATATAAAAGAATTTCTTAAAAATGATGGAGATATCTCTTTGTTTTTTTCCTCCGTTAACTTGATTGTCAACATTAAATATAAAACGCAAACAAACAAACAAACAACGAGATGACCTTTATCCAAAATATTAAAGTAATTTTCCATGATTGGAAATATACCTTAGATAAAAACATTAGGTAAAAAGTCAAAGTGAAAGTTTAGTTTGATCAAATTATATTAAAATCTAGATGGATTTTCATTTTCTAGATAGATTTCTAAATTGGCTTCATCTGTTCTTTTTAGTTTGGAAAAAATTATATAAAAAGACAATGGACATTAGCACATTTTCAAAAATAATAAAAGCCACTTGATAAGCTGAAAATGAACAAGAAGACACCAAATTAATTATAATTTTCTCCATTAATTGTGTTAAAAAACACATTAATCATTGAACTACAATCCTATCATATTCTATTGCATCGTTTGACATAACCCATTCAACTACCTAATGAGTCTATCCATGACATGGTCAAATTCAGATCAAGTGGTTGATGTAGAGATGCAATTTGTTGACCTGTAATTTGAGGGCCAAAGTGCAAATTCGATACAGCAGAATAACACAACAAAAGTCCCATATCATCAGTGGAATAACCCAACACAAGCTCACAATTAGGGTATTAATTACATAGAGATAAACAGAAGATTTATAACCCATAGATTGAGAGCCAAAATCTAAAATTTGTACGGTAGATTAACATAACGCAAGCTCACAAGTTATAATAGTTAGGATAGTCGTATCTAAGGACCTAGTAATTAAATTAGTTATCATAAGACCTAGTAATTAAATTAGTTATCATAAATGATTTTATTATTTCTTTCCACTTGCGTGATTATGTGCAACAAGAGCCTTGCTTATATGTGTTATGTGTATGAATTAAATAGAATGTATGAATCCCATAATCTAAAGTCTTGACACAAATTACTAAATGCTAGTAACTGATTTCACATTTCCTAATATTTGAGATCTAATGAAGTAGTTAATGTTTAGTAACTTAGTAACTCTTGGTGGCATTGCCTTTAAGTGTTAAGAATTGTATAATTAATTATAAGATGATATTGTGGTCAGTTGACTTCCTGAGTTGACTAATACATTGACAAATTTGTGTTACTTGGCTCTTAATTTGGGGACAAGTCATCCACGAACCATGATCATGGAGAAAATTAAAGACAATCAATTGGGTATATACTTGAAATTTTGAACATTTCATCCTCCAATAGCTAACATTTGGCGTTGCTCAAGAAAATTCAAACCTGTTGTTTGATGTCTCTCATTGTAAATTTAAAGATTCTTCAACTTTTTTAAGGTCATCTTAATAATTTTATAGAATAACGAACAGCATTTTGCCAGCGTTCAAATTTTCGGATAACACAAGGAATCCACCCGTTGCTCATAAAGGAGCCACTTGTTGTCTTCAATTGACAGCGGCAGGAACTCACTTCAAATCAACCCAAGTTGTAAAAAAAATTATGGTCTCAATTTGTGTCAATTAAAAATAAAAATAAATTTTATATTGTACAAATTATAATTTTTTTTTAAATCTCATCTTAAAAAATTTACTGTATATTCAAAATATATATGTTTTATTGGATCAGGCTACGGCACAACTGTGGTACCGTACCATAATTACATCCAGCCGTTGGATGCACTTGGATTAGTGGGGTCTATTGAGGCTGGATGCAACTGTGGCACGGTACCACAGTTGCACCACATGTTTTTCCTGTTTTATTATATTAAAGGTTTAGAATAGAGTAAAATATTTTTCTAAAATTTTTTGGGGTAATGATTTATTCTTTAGAGTTTGACTAAATCATTTTGTAGTATTTATGGAATTTATATTGAGGAAAAAAGTTAAAGAAAATACAAATATTTAAACACATAAGGTTACTTACATGTTCTAAATGCTATATTATTATATATACTAGTTTTTTGAAACTATATTATTTCTTTTATTAATGTCTATACGTTAAATTTGATATTAATTATTAATGTAGTACATACTTTACCCACATGTAGTGGCGAAATCAAAATTTTATTTGAAAGATTCCAAAATATATTGTAAGTTTGTATTTTAAGAAGATTGGATAAAAATACGTTCACGATAAACTTGAAAACTTCTTAATTTCTACCTTATTTAAAAAAAATTAAAAAATTTAGGGGTTGCCTTGGCATGAACATAGTTCTGCCACTGCTTATATATTACTTGTATTACGGTTAATTTCAAACCAATAATTTTATAATTACATTTCTATTATATTATAATATCCTCATAGAAATAAAATTAATTGGTATTAACATTATGACTGTAGAGAAATTTTACTATATACTATATTTGCCTTAGAAACCATCAAAATAATAATATAGTATGCATATGTCTCTTCAACAGCATTAATCGTGTTAGATAAAATAAAATTCATATTGCTCTATACATATAGATGTGATAGATGAAATATTTTATCGTAACTTTTTTAAGTATATATATCATTACTCATAATATATATATATAGACAAAAAGAACCGAGTATTTTCTTTGCAAATGTAATTAATTCAGAGTCCGATTTTTGTGCTAATAACTTGGTAAATAGGCAAAGAAGAGAAACACAAACAAAATAACGAATGTAATTGATTCAACCATCACATTTATCTAATTATTATTTGTCATTAATTCAAGTGACAATCAACACACATGTAACAAAGCTCTCCTTAGTTTTATTATAGAAGATACTTAATGAGAGGTGTCGTGGACAATATATAATATAATGCAAGAGAAAATGCATGGTCCACAATTTAGGGAGAAAAAGAGTTGAAGGTCTACAAGTAGACGTATGCGACTGACATCCACAATTATGAGAAATTAATTTGAACTTCTATTTTACGATTTTTGTTTTTGACTCAACGTGTTTGTGGAAGAAACTAGAAGGCCTGTAATAGCTCTTCATAATGAGTGGAGCTATTGGCACCCGTCTAAAACTCTTTTGAAACCCCTCTTCCTGAAATGTATAATTTTAATCCTAATTAAATAAATGTAATGTGGTAGGCCTTTTGACACCCCACAAATTTTCTCACCAGCCCCTTTTTAAACTGACATTACTTGTATAATCTGCCACAAATTAACTGATTTCTTGTTTTGAGCGGAAATTTAACTGAACATTTTAGATACATTATTCTCTTAACAAACCTTTTATGCAACTCCATTTCATAATTTATGTTTATATTTTAATTTTAATTAAAAAATATGTTTTTGAGAAAACCATAAGAGTTTAGAGTAATAAAAATAAAAATAATATAAAAGATTTAATGATAAATTTTAATATTTTAGGATTTGTATGCAATTTAAAAAGAAATTTTATTTGGGCAAAATTTTACAGGAAGATGATTAATTTTAATATATAGAATTTTAGGAAATAAATTTCGTAAACTGAAGGTATTTTAAGAAATAAATTTAAAAGAAGCGTTAAAAAGATTTTAGAAGGGTGTTAAAAGCTCCACTTACTCTAATAAACTCTTTAATTAGGATCATTATCTCTATCAATAAAATAGG
Source organism: Citrus medica (assembly GCA_002013955.2). Lineage (NCBI taxonomy): Eukaryota > Viridiplantae > Streptophyta > Magnoliopsida > Sapindales > Rutaceae > Citrus > Citrus medica. The sequence continues at coordinate 338,287 of MKYO02016010.1, forward strand.
CTGATGCCCACTGCCTCGAATTTGCATAACTAATTCTCGTGGACCGAACAAGGGCTTCACATTAAATTGATGAAAAGGTTCTGTAAAGAAAGATTTTTTTTTTCATATGATTTTTTTAGGGGCAAAAAAGGAATATATAACGCTATTTGTGGAAATAACATAGGAGTTGTTAGAAATAGTGTGATTTATATATATTTATAATTATGGGGTTTTTTAGAGGCTGTGGATATGATGAGGTGTTTAAAGGGGGACTAATTGTTTCACTCCACACCAAATCCATGAAACAAGCAAAGGCATGCGGCCCACCCAGGGACTAATTGTTTCATTCCGTTCCTTGAAAATATTTATATGACGAAAGGAAAAACGGCTTTACACTCAGACGTAATAAGGTCCTGGATGAATATTTACACTCAGATTTACTCTCAACAATTGCGAGTGGAAAATATATGAAAAAAAAAAGAAATAATAATGTACCCACTAATACAACACAATATTTGTTGATGCTCAAATCTGTTCGCTTTCTAACCGATCAGATTCTTTCACCAACGTTTGTGTTATCAGCTATTGCTCGGATCACTGGGGTGAAATCACCTTCCTTTCCCTTGCTGGACGGGAAAACAATGTTGATGCGAGATTCTGGTTGTCCCCGTTCTACGACCAGGGTCTCTGCTCGATCAACTTCACCACGACCAGGATCTCTCCTCGTAAAGCTTCTTCTCCAGAGGTTCCTGCACACACAGACAGGTCAGAATACGCCGGTGGTTTTGCCGGCGTAAACCCTTCGATGCCTAAGTTAGCACAAGGTGTTTACGGGAAAACAATATAATTCGGATTCAAGAAGGGTTTTTAACTTGTTTTGAAGTTTGTAAAAGAAAGGGTCTGATTGCAATTTGGCAGCGTTTCCCCTCTTAATTTTTGTCTATCTTTTTCATCGGTTTTTCCTCCTTTTATAGCCATTATTCCACGTTCCCCTTCAGTCTTCCTCCCTCCTTTTTCGGGTAGTGGTCATTGATGGAGCTTTAACTGCTACATCATGGGTAAACGTGGGGTATTAAATGTCTCATAACGGTTCCGGGAAAAGCGCAAACGCCATGAGTCTGTGGGATCGTGTTAGCTTTTTCAGGAGACGGGTACCGGCTCGGCATATACCTCTGGTCGGGCACTCGTCTCTGGTCGGGCATTCGTCTCTGGTCGGGCATTCGTCTCTGGTCGGGCACTCGTCTCTGGTCGAGCCACATTCGCCTCCATGCTCTGCTTGCCCCATTTGGTTGAGGTGAGCCATACCCGGGCGGAAATAGTAGCATGGCCGACCTGGTACTTTTACGTACTCAACAATATTATCACTAGATTTAAACATAAATGCTCAAATGTAAGACTGACTTTCTTTATTATACTAACAGAATATTAAAATAATAAATAAAATATAAGCCCCTAAAAATCTATAAAAAGCACCCCCCCCCCCCCCCCCC